>VRLP01006921.1:0-25020 GCA_009660295.1 Lophius piscatorius | reverse complement strand
ATCTGTTACTGTGTATGAGTAATCTGTTACTGTGTATGAGTAATCTGTTACTGTGTGTGAGTAATCTGTTTCTGTGTGTGAGTAATCTGTTTCTGTGTATGAGTAATCTGTTACTCTGTATGTGTAATCTGTTTCTGTGTGTGAGTAATCTGTTTCTGTGTGTGAGTAGTCTGTTACTGTGTATGAGTAATCTGTTACTCTGTATGTGTAATCTGTTTCTGTGTGTGAGTAATCTGTTTCTGTGTGTGAGTAATCTGTTACTGTGTATGAGTAATCTGTTACTATGTGTGAGTAATCTGTTACTGTGTATGAGTAATCTGTTACTGTGTGTGAGTAATCTGTTACTGTGTGTGAGTAATCTGTTACTATGTGTGAGTAATCTGTTACTATGTGTGAGTAATCTGTTACTATGTGTGAGTAATCTGTTACTGTGTGTGAGTAATCTGTTACTATGTGTGAGTAATCTGTTACTATGTGTGAGTAATCTGTTACTGTGTGTGAGTAATCTGTTACTGTGTGTGAGTCATCTGTTACTCTGTGTGAGTCATCTGTTACTCTGTGTGAGTCATCTGTTACTATGTGTGAGTAATCTGTTACTATGTGTGAGTAGTATTTCTCTCCTCTGATGTTTTTAGATCAAAGGTTCTGACATCATTATGTTACAGAAACATGAAAGTAAACAATCAGTGAATTTGTTCAGAAACTCTTTGATAACTTCTGCATCACATTTGATAGAATTACCACAAAGTTCATGTTCTTCTACACAGTTTCTGTGGGACAGAACCAGGAGGACTCTCCATTTGGACCTGATCTTAATGTTATTATTGAAATATGACACTGTGTACGGTTAAAAATGCAAAAACTAGGTAGACCCCACGATTTTGGGCTTTCAGGCGTGGGCCGGCGGGTGATTCAAACCAGTGTAAAATAAATGTTACCTGAATATGAAACAGGTGCAGTATTCTTGGCCAACTACGTAAAAACAAACCCCTCTGATTTATAATAGTGTGGTGGGATACCAAAATAAAACGCTTCTCCATTGTACTAGATTGGTCAGGGGTTTTCTCCGAGTGAGGGCAGCAGACATGGTGGTCCGAGTGTGAGAGGAGGAAAAGACGGAAGAAGAAGACGGTCGATGGAAGCTTCGGAGGAAGGAAACAGCCCACGTTTCTTTTAGGGATTATTTAAAAATGAATGGCTGAATGAAGATACGTACGATATGGTGGAGCGCTTTGAAATGAAACTTTGCTACAATAGAATTAGGGGTGGTTGTTCTTATAAATAAGTAGCGGATAAATAAAAAACAGAAAATGGCATGAGCACAGATAATGAATATAAGGGAAAAATGGAAACACAATAGTTTGCTAATAGTTACTGCGCATGATAAATGTTGCAGTTAAAATATTTATGAATGAGTATGACATGTTTACGTGTAAGAGGTATTCAGGGAGAGGAGCCCTTCTGTCTGACTCTGTACTCCTGCGCCTCCTTACAGGAGGAAGCAGAGTTAACAGTTGGAGTCCAGGATGGAAATGGACCCGAGTTCTGTTCCTCGCTCTGCAGAGGCAGAGAGGGCAGGAGATATCCTCCAGGGAAGGCAGAGGGCAGCCGATGATTTTTCCTGCCGTTTTGATGACCTTCTGCAGAGACTTCCTGTCTGCTGCTGAGCCGCTGGCGTACCGTGATCCAGTCGTTACCAGAACCTTCTCTTTCAGTCTGTTTTTCCTCAGTTGTTTCAAGATATGCAGTCGTGCTGGGCCCTTTTCACCACCGCCGTGTGTTTGTCCACCAGGATAGGTCCTCAGAGATGTCGGCTTCAAGGAACGTGAAAGTGGAGAATGCCTCCATGCTTTATCCAGGCACAGGTGGGGGTCGGGGGTCATTCAGCTTGTTGACAAGTCATTCAGCTTTATGACAAGTATGTCAGTGGTGATCTTTTTGAGCTACAATCATCATAAGGCCTCCTTGCGTAGCTTCGCTGGAGGGTTTTGCAGACTTCTCAGTAGTCTTGTAGATCGGTCTGATCTTCAAGATCAGTTGGATCTACAAGCAAACTGATGATGATGCATTTCATGACTACTGAAGTTGGTGATGTTGGTCCGTAGCAACGACGGTGAACGACCTCAAACGGTTGGGACTGGGCTTGTAACAGGCCGAGAGCTGATCAAAACAATCTTCAACCAGTGGCACTCCTTGGATTTTCAGCAGACGTTTCAACTCGTGTTCCTGAAGAGTGATTGGATCTGAGGGAGGAGCCGGAATGGGCCGAGTGCCGGTGTGGGGTCTGTTATTTCTACAGTAGTACTCTGTATGAAATACTCTGGGAATACATACATGAGAGTTCAGATGCCTTCACATCTTGACAAGCTCCTCCCAGTTCAGAGCGAGCACAGGAAACAACGCAGTCAATCACCTACTTCCTGTTCAAAGGCGAAGGACTAGTTAAACCAGTGAAAAACAACGGTTTTTGTTATCCGATTCCGACCGTGGAACCAAGGCGTGTCATGCCGTCTTGATTTCTGTTCATGGACACAGTAGCTGAGTCCAACAGAAAGAATCATTCGTACCGCTCTGACACCGACTCACGTACGTGGCAGCGACATCTAGACAGAGGACTGGAGACGACCTTCTGACATTCTCCGGAGGGGAGCTGCTCTACAGACCTGTAATAGTACAGTTGTTACCGTTCTCCAGAACAGAAGCTGGTGAGACGCAAGAGAACCTGCAGGCAGGACATAAACCAAAGTACTGGGGATTTCTCAGCACCTCCTTCTCCGAGCCACATGCAGGCCCAGACTATTGTCCAGGTAACAGAACCCCACCTTTGAAGGAATGATTCCAGTGGCTCAAAATGAGTGAACACAAAGAATGGTCCAAATTGTAGGAGGATCTAGATATCATCCTTGAGGCAGCCCTTGCTGGGAAAGTAGAAGAAAAACTCTAAAGTCTACCAATCATCGCTTACATCTTTGCAAGAGAATGTTTTGGGGTAGAGAATAAGAGTAAAAATGCATCCAAACAAGAGAGACAAAGAACAGGAGCGAGAATGAAATCCAACACCTGAGAAAAGGATTTTCTCAGGATTGACAAACTCAGAGTTTCCTTCATCTCAGGATTGACAAACTCAGAGTTTCCTTCATCTCAGGATTGACAAACTCAGAGTTTCCTTCATCTCAGGATTGACAAACTCAGAGTTCCCACTAAAGCTTCACCAGACCTACAGAACCAAAAACATGTATTTTGTTTCCCCGCACAACGAGTACATCATCAACCCACTCCGGTGATGTCACCACCAGCGTCTAAGGAAACCTGACCTTCTCAGAAAAGCTGTGCAGTCAGATGTCCCAGGAAACGATGGGAGCACAGTGAACGTTTGTTCGTGGTTACCTGGCTGGAGCTTTCTTCATGTGCTCCCCCACGAAGGTGGCGTTGGTCATGCCCATCAGGGTGTTGGCCAGTGAGATCACAGACAGCAGGTGCTGCGTGGTGACGGCCCTCGACACGCCGTACGTCCCTTTGCCCACAATGTCCGTCAGAGTCAGCTTCAGACCTGTTGCCAGGGACAACTGCCGCAGCAAGGACTCCTGGGAAACAGAGGCAGACAGTTCAAAAAGGATCCGGTTTATAAACATCTTACTATTATTGCAGAAACGATTCATCATAAGGGACAACAATAATCAGCTGTCCAGAGGTCAAAGGTCACTTGTACCTTGAACGTGGGCAGCATGAGGGACATGTGACCTCCTCTGGAGATCAGGCCGAAGGAGATGGGGCAGTGGGGTCTGAGCATGCCCAGGCGGTCCAGACAAATGCTGTCCAGCTGCTCGTTGAGCCCCCAGGCGTGCAGGCAGGACATGAAGAGCTTGGCTGTGTCCATGGTCAAGTTGTACTCCAGCAAACTCAGAGACTTGGACTTCTCCTCTCGCCTCCTCATCTCCTCTTCCTCCTCCTCATCTTCATCCAGCAGATGCTCCTTGATGGTCTCCTTCATCGTCTCCTTCACCTGGTGGGAGTAGAGAAAAAAGCAAGTAATTACTTTAATGGAAGAACCTGTTGACTCCGTTAATCCAGATGTTACGGGTGGAACCTTCTGTTCAGACCTGTTTGAAGATCTTGTTGGCCAGGAAGGACCCCCCTTTGTCGGCCCCAGCCTGGCTCTTCTGCAGCGTCTCTGGTGATACCAGCGTGGGGTTCGGCCTCTGGGCTTCCTCCGTCAGCAGCTGGATGATCACCGCCTCCACGTCAAAGAAAAGCACGTGCATGTCGGGGTCCGTCAGGTTGGTCTTCATCGCCTGGACCACTAGGGCATTATGGGAGTATTTTGGCAGGTTGCCCTAGATCAGAGGAAGATTCATATCAATAGTGAGGCCACGGTGATGTAACATCAGCTCCATCTCATTTCCCTAGTGATGATCGTAGGAGAAGTTTGGAACGTAGATGGATGTAAACCCAGAGCTTTGCCTTCAGACTCCGCTTCTCTTTACCACCGCAGACCGATACCGCACCATCAATCACTCCAGAACACGACACCAATATACTTGAACTGAGGCAGCGACCCACCCCCACGTGATAGTGGGGCATCCACAAAGCTTTCCAGCAGGGAACCGTGGCTTCAGATTTGGACGTATGGACTCCCGAACCTCTCCGGTTCTGTTCACAATCAAAGATTGATAAAGCCTCCCCAAACTCACCTACAGTCCATGAGTGTCACAAAAAGAAGCTGAGACACGGGATAACCTCGGTGGAGTGGGCACACACAGCTCTCATTCAGTGATTGACCTTTCCTTTTAAATAATGATCATCATTTTATCATTTGCAGCCGCTAACGATTGTTTACACTGTAAATTTTTCTTGATAATTTTCCTTTCATTTCCATTTTTAAGACATCTTTCATTCATTCTATCATTTTGTCTCATATTCCTGTTATTGTGTTTTCCGCGCATCTGTTAAGTGGCGCCAACATTCACATGACATTTAGCGTGAATGCAGGATAACCTTTAACTTTTTTTTTATCTCATTACCACATTTCAATGATCCGGCAACAATTTCTACCACTAAGTATTAATATACTGACCCCAAAAACATGACGGGGGAGGGATCCTGTGTTACACATCAGAGAAGGATTAGAATAAGACCCACACACACCATTAACTGGATCTGCCAACAACATCAACAAGTGACTGGTGCTTAACTGCTTTAGGCGCGACAGCGGCGGCGTGGAGCCGACGGCTGGAGTCAGTCCATCCCTCTGAGGGGATTTATCCCCTTTTAGGCATTTTATTCTAATGTTACTAATACTGAAGTTCTTAAAATCATTATGTTTGTGTGTCACACTCTGTCCGGTGTGTGTGTGTTTATGTCGGTGTATGTGTGTGTGTTTATGTATGTGTGTGTGTTTATGTTTGTGTGTGTGTGCGTGTATATGTACGTCTGTGTGTGTGTGTGTGTGTATGTCTGCGTGTGTGTGTGTGTTTGTGTGTGACAGAGAAAGGGAGAGAGAGACGGAACAATAATTAGCTGTGGACACTCCTGACTGAGGGACACAATACACCTGCAGCTGGGACACACACACACACACACACACACACACACACACACACACAAACACAGGAGTGGCATCACAGCGTTCACAGGATATTTTCCCCTCAGGGTGTGTATGGGTGTGTGTGTACTGAGTGGTCATTTATTAATGCATTAAATCGGTTTGATTCCAGGTCAAAGGAGACAACGCCTTGAAAAACACGGCAGGTTAAACCTCGCCGCCATCTTACCCATGAACACCACTGCTGACCAAGTTTTAGTTTGGTTACTTGTCTACAGAGGATTGGTGCCTCATCCTCATGTCTTATTGTCTGTGTGTACATTTGAGAGAGAGAGAAAGAGAGAGATAGAGAGTGCATCAGTGTGTGTTCTGTTCTAGTGGATGAACACTGCCATCTAAAGGCCGACAGCCTCATTGCACACAGACCATAATAAAGACACACACACACATGCTGTAGTGATTGACCTGATGCTAAATGTTTCCCCAGGCTGAAGGAATGAGCTCACCCGCACAAGTCACAGCAGGTTAAGTTCACGTGTCAAACTCACTTCACCAACTAAATCCAGATCTCCTCGGAGCAGAAGACAGCGAGCAGCCAGATCTCGCTGTTTCGGAAAATCTGACATTGTGATTCTATTTTTCAGCAATGCACACACACACACACACACACACGCCCGCACACATACACACAAATGCACCCACCCAGGGCGCTTCATGGCTTCTGGGCAGAAGGTCTAAAGGTCGACCGTCCTGCAGGGCCCTTCTGGCAAACACCACCAGGGTCCAGAACACACACGCTGAGAAACACACACATGCAAACTCACTTTAACTTCTATTCTTGTGAGGACCCTCGTTGACATCATTTATTCCCTAACCCTCATCTAAACACAAGATGTCCATAGACCATCTTCAAACATGAAAGGAGCCCACCTGGGCGTGTCGACCGCTGGCATCGCCAGCTGGTTCGTCGGGTTCAACTGTGGGCAGATTTAGGCTCATTTGGATTTAGAGAGGTTCAAAGAGTGTCGGGCGCAAATGCACTGTAAAAAGAGAATTGTTTGATGAACTCTGAAAACTGAAAAATTATTCCCTTCAACTGTTTACACCCAATTAAGTATTATCTACTTAATGTTTGATAAAATTATTCTTAAGCTTAAGCTTAAGATTAGACCGAAAAAAAAGTTAAGAGTTCAATTCCAGCTTTCCAATTTTTCAAAGCTGTTTCAAAAAACTTTTTGTTCAGTTTCAAACAAAAAAACATAAAACATAAAACAGTAAAAATATATTTGTACATTATTGGCAAAACATTTTTTTAAATTATTCAAATTGTCTTTTAAAATGGAGTTTTTCCACACACACACATTTTAGACTCAGTGATTGTGTTACCGGTAAACAATTCTTTTTTTACAGCGTGGAGGAAGAGTGAACTCTTTTCATGACCTCAGCCCAAACTTCCTTATTAATGGTTATCTGCAAATCTTGTTCCCATCCATGTCTGACCCCAGGCAACGAACGGCAGGATTAATCTGAGATAAGTCTTAAAATAGATTAAATTGCATCTCTGGATCCAAATTCATTATGGCATCAATTAATTTGTTAGGAGGCTTATGGGAAATTGAGAAAATAAAGAAATGTGAGGCACAAATACTACATGGTCCACATTAGTATTAGAGAGTAAAACGAACAATGATGTAACGTAGACGGACGTTCAAAACTAAAAACTAGACCCGTCCACCCTCCCACGCTCTAGAACTCATGTCATGGTAAGAAACAGAAACAAAGATGGCCGCAAAAAATACCTGTCAAATATACGAGGACTGTCATCTATTGGATTTCTGAGGCAGCAGACGAGGAGCTGCCAGAACTCGTTCAACTCTGAGTCTCTGTTCTTAGTAGAGAATCTCATTCTTTCAAGATGAAGGGTAATGGTCGAGACACTGTTCATTAACGCTGTTCGATAACGCTGTTCATTAACGCTGTTCGATAACGCTGTTCGATAACACTGTTCATTAACGCTGTTCGATAACGCTGTTCGATAATGCTGTTCATTAACGCTGTTCGATAACGCTGTTCGATAACGCTGTTCATTAACGCTGTTCGATAACGCTGTTCGATAACGCTGTTCATTAACGCTGTTCGATAACGCTGTTCGATAACGCTGTTCGATAACGCTGTTCATTAACACTGTTCATTAACACTGTTTAATAACGCTGTTTGATAACGCTGTTTGATAACGCTGTTTGATAACGCTGTTTGATAATGCTGTTTGATAACGCTGTTCATTAACGCTGTTTGATAACGCTGTTTATAAAGTTATAAACATATAAACATTTTTATATGTTATAAACAGTGTTATAAACGGTTTTTATAACTGGGAGCTTCCCTTTTACTGCCTAAAGGTCAACATTATTTCTGATGTGCTCTTGTTAATAGAGATGCAAACTCAGAGGTTCAACTTTAGAAGAATTAAACATTTTACACAAAGTTCCCAAACAAATATTTCCAATGTCTGCAAACATCTTGCGGAGCTTAAAGTGGTTGAGTCTGTGGATGAGCTGAAACGGAATGATATACCCTTTTTTTGATCAACTAATTGTTTCAGTTCTATTTAAAAAAACGTTTTATTTTGCTGGACAACAAATCTGCCAGAGGACAAAGTTACAGTCACACATAAACACACACACACACACACACACACATACACGGAGGCACACAGGTACACAGACACACACACACACAGGTACACTGACACACACACACACACACACAGGTACACTGACACACACACACACACACACACACACACAGGTACACAGACACACACAGAGGCACACAGGTACAAAGACACACACAGGTACACACACACACAGGTACACTGACACACACACACACACGAACAGGTACACAGACACACACAGAGGCACACAGGTACAAAGACACACACACACACACACACACACACAGAGGCACACAGGTACAAAGACACACACAGGTACACACACACACACACAGAGGCACACAGGTACAAAGACACACACACAGACACAAAGACACACACACACAGACACAAAGACACACACAGACACAAAGACACAGACACACAGACGCACACAGGTACACAGGTACGTACACACACACAGGTACACAGACACACACACACACACAGGTACACACACGCACACGCACACACAGAGGGCAGCCTGAACAACAGTAAACATCAGCTGTAAACACACAACAGAGGAGGATTGGGTGTAATGTCTGGGTTTGATAGTCTGACATTTCACCGTCATTATCTGTCATTACACACATGGGGGGAGAACACATGCTCACACGCCCGAGGAAGGTGGGAGGTTCAGAGCCATCATTTGAGTGGATATGAGGGCGAAATGACATTGGGGGAGGAAGAGGGAGGGTGCAGAGGGGAGAATAACAGTGATGAATCCCTGATGGAACAGGGGGAGAAAGATTACAGCTGCTGTTTGTTGGCCTTTCCAGAAACGAGCTGTGATTATGAGCAGGGACAATAACAGCACTGCACCGAGGGGGGGGTGGATGGGGGGTGGGGGGTGGAGGGGTGGGGGGGGAGAAAAAGCTGAATGTCAAAGTGAAAAAGTCAAGCTGAACTAAACGCTGAATTATTCACAGCGTTTGTTTTCTGCGCTCAGAGGCTCCGCTGGATGGGGTTAAATCCATTACGGTGGATCTGATCATCTGAGTCGCAAACAAAGTCTACATCCAACATCAATTAGACAGTTTCATTATTTATAAGAATAATTCCATCATCTTTATGGTTGTGATGGCAGGAATTCTGACGGCTTGTCTGAGCCTCAAGTCTCCCTGGAAGGTCCAGCTCAGAGAAAAGAAGCCCCCGCTTTTTTCCCTCATTTTTACATTTAAGATCATCCTCCGCTGTCATACACTGGTGATCACGCGCACACACACTCAGGCACACACACACATAAGCACACACACACAAACATATGCAGACATACACAAAGTCAGACATATACACACTGCGACACGCGCAAACACTCGCAAAGTAACACACAAACACAGCTACACTCAGACACACACAAACAGAAACACACACACTCAGACGAACAAACACACACACACACACAGACGAACACACAGACATTCAGACGAACAAACGCACACACACACACACACACACACACACACACACACAGCGGCTGGAGAGATGACCTTTGGTTTTTCTCCAGCAGACTTTTAATTGGTCTTTGACTTTAGACAGCTATCTGACCAAGATCACAATTGTGTGTGTGTGTATCTGTGCACGTGTGTGTGTGTACAAGTGTGTATATAAGCCTCCTTCAGTGTTAGGGTGCCTCCTGACTGTGGACTTGTTGTTAGCAGAAGGATGGTGGACATCGGTGGCAGACGGAGGACTGTGGCGAAACAGAGACGGGCTGAATCCATCAGAAATCTACGTGATGTTTGTTGCTGCAGACACGAGGTTACAATAACGGTGATTTATCCGCCGCACGAAGTCCCATCATGCCCACTGAAGCGTGAAGACGGCGCCAGAGACATTATCTGCTGCTTTGGGTTCGAGGTCCAGAGCAACGGACAGAAAGTTACAGAATCTCATTCCGGCCAGCAGGGTTACACCATTCAAGAGACCTATGGTGGCGTATGCTATGTTCTTTTTGGGTTGGAGCTTGGGGCTCAGTTTGATGATTGGAGTGGAAAATGCGGGAGGTGAGTGGGTAGAGAGTCTCTGAGAGATACTCAGAGTTCGTTGGAGTTGTCGGTAGATTATGAGGCTGGCAGTAACCCAGACATTAATGGAGGAATCTGCAGGAAGTTTTCCTAAACCCAGGGTTTAAATATTGTACCTTGGCGGAGGTTTGAGCGCTCTGAGTGCTTTTTCTAGTTCATACTTGTTAATAATAATCATTGATCAGATCTCCAAATTCAGCAGAGTCCACGTGAGTCTGATCAGAATCAGAATCAGCTTCATTGGTCAAAGTACAAACATCATATAAAATAATTTTAAATTGAATGGACAAGGTAATAAACAAATATACAAACTTTAAACAAATGGACATGTTCTTGTGTACAGGCTATATACATTTAAATATACATGTATAAATATGTATATATAAATATGTGTGACAGTGCAAAGGTGTCAGAGTAATGACAGCTGGAAGGGTTATTGTTTAATGAGGTGATCCAGGTTATTGTACAACACTGACACTGGTTTGATTGTTGGTCAGGTCGATGGCCCGTGGGTAGAAACTGTTCTTGTGTCTGGTTGTTTGGGCGAACAGTGTTCTGTAGCGCCTACTAGAGGGGGGAAGTTGAAACAGAGTGTGTCCAAGGTGTGACGGGTCTGCAGTGATCTTTCCTGCACGTTTCCTGACTCTGGAAGACTATAAGTCCTGGATGGAGATGGATCCAGGTTGGATCCGATGATTTTCTGCAGATCTAACTGTCCGTTGTAATCTGATCCTGGCCTGTTTGGTAGCAGATCCAAACCAAACGGATCAGCAGCACCAGAGGCAGGTTGAGCTTGATGCAGACTCCTCGCCGTCCTGGATGAGGCCGATGACCATTGTGTCGTCCGCAAACTTCAGGAGTTTGACAGACGGGTCGTCAGAAGTGCAGTCAGAAGTGCAGAGTGAGAAGAGTAGAGGTGACAGCACACAGCCCTGTGGGACCCCTGTGCTGATTGTCCTGGTGGAGGATGATATTTTACCCAGCCTCACCTGCTGTCTCCGGTTCGTCAGGAAGACTGTGATCCTCTGACAGGTGGAGGCTGGTACAGCGAGCTGCAGGAGTTTGGAGCAGAGTGTTCTGGTACGATTGTGTTGAACGATGAACTGAAGTCACCAAACAGGATCCTTGCGTATTTTCCTGGAGAGTCAAGATGTCGCAGGATGAAGAGCAGTCCTGTGTTGACTGCATCATCCACTGACTCGTTTGCCCGGTAGGCAAACTGCAGGGGGTCCGGCAGGAGGCCTGTGATGTCCTTCAGGTGGGACAAGACCATTCTCTCAAAGGATTTCATGAGCACAGACGTCAGGGCGACTGGTCTGTAGTCATTTAATCCTGTGATGGCGGATTTCTCGGGGACTGGGATGATGGTGGAGCGTTGGAGGCATGAGGGGACGTCACACAGCTCCAGTGATCTATTAAAAATCTGTGAAGATGGGGGCCAGCTGATCAGCACAGGCTTTCAGGCAGGAGGGGCACACGCCGTCTGGACCTGGAGCCTTTCTGATCTTTTGTCTCTGAAACACTTTTCCTCACCTCTGACTCACAGGTTCTAAGCTTCTAAGCTGATGATGTTTATGTGTATGTAATTATAAACTTTCATCTTTGTTCGCCAGGTTCTGTGTGGAGTTTCATTCCTATTTCCCTCCAAAGTATCTCGTCGTTGTGACCCCGTTTAATCCTTCTTTCCTTCCAGAGCTCCTACGCTCAGCTGTCCACCACCAGGACTGATTCTCAGGAGACTTAATGCTGTCGCAACTGTACTGTCTTTAGTGAGCTTCTCTTACCGAAACATTACCAAACTCTCAGTGAAGTCCTTCAGCGTCTTTATTTTGATCCAAGAAGGTACGACTTACCGAGCAAACAGGAACCAAGGCGACATGACTTCTGGGTAAAATACTAAAGTTTTCCTAAGATACTGTTTTTAGTGAAACGCAAGGCAACAAATACAACTAAAAACTAGATCACCGGTTTCATCGTGCAACCCTACTAAAAAATTCAACTCTTGGTATTTAATTGTCTGTTAAATCTATTAATTAACAGTCTGTCATTCCACAGTGGAAAGTCTAATGTTAGTGGTCTGTTAGAAGAAGCACTAAGGGGTTGTATTGTTGTGGCTGATCGTGTGCATCAGTTCTTCAACAATAGTCTTTTAAACTCAGATAAAAGACACATATTCAAATGAAGACGCATCACCCGATCACAGCGACATAAAGAATAACAGATGTAATGTAAACCCATCAGCCACAACATTAGAACCAGTAACTGGTTTGAATCTTGTGGCTTACTGGTTGTTAATCATGATCGGTAGCCATTTACACCATCACTCAGACACCAATGGACCGGCCAACATTGCTGCTCTTCCTCCTGAGCCACAGACACCAATGCTGACAGTGACATCAGAGGTGGGCGTGTACCTTGTCAGCGTTGTCTGCAGCCAGCAGGTTGGTGGCGAGCGTCTGCAGTTTGTGCTGGGCCATGTTCTTCAGAGCTGCCAGGCTGCGGCGGGTCATGGCCTGCTTTAGGTTGACGGCCGAGTGGCTCAGAGCGTCCACGGTCGCCGGAGCGAGCTCGTCGCAGGCGTTCAGGATCTCCACCGCCGTTATACCCATCACGCAGCGGTCCAACGCTCCTGGAAGCACAGACCAGTCAGTGAGCCCGTCTCACACGCTGAATACAGACCCGCCGGGCCCAGTTAGAGGCAGGAAGTCAGGCCTTTGCCTCAGACGGACTCTTCTCAACAGGCCCATCATCGGGCTCCTGCCTAATGTTGCTGGTTTTTACTAGACTTTGATATAAACACGGTCTCAGTGTTTCCCACGGCCTGAGAATTCACCGGCACTGGTGGGCGGAGCATCAGAGCATCGTGACGGAGGGGTTCACTAATAAACTAACTAAGTTAATTAATAAACTTTTTCTGTCTTAGAGCAACATATATAACTATTAACTTATCAGAATGAATTTAAATTTGCAGACAAATAATTGCTCTGAATATTTTATTTCAACATAAATAAAATTAATAAGAATTTATATATCAAAATACATTTACAAAAGTCATTCAGTCTTCAGCCTGTCAGTCGTCAGCCTTCAGCCTGTCAGTCGTCAGTCTTCAGCCTGTCAGTCGTCAGTCTTCAGCCTGTCAGTCGTCAGTCTTCAGCCTGTCAGTCTTCAGCCTGTCAGTCGTCAGTCTTCAGCCTGTCAGCCTTCAGCCTGTCAGCCTTCAGCCTGTCAGTCGTCAGTCTTCAGCCTTCAGCCTGTCAGTCGTCAGTCTTCAGCCTGTCAGTCGTCAGTCTGTCAGTCTTCAGCCTTCTGCCTGTCAGTCGTCAGCCTTCAGCCTTCAGCCTGTCAGCCTTCAGCCTGTCAGTCGTCAGCCTTCAGCCTGTCAGTCTTCAGCCTGTCAGTCGTCAGCCTTCAGCCTGTCAGTCGTCAGCCTTCAGCCTGTCAGCCTTCAGCCTGTCAGTCGTCAGCCTTCAGCCTGTCAGTCTTCAGCCTGTCAGTCGTCAGCCTTCAGCCTGTCAGTCTTCAGCCTGTCAGTCGTCAGCCTTCAGCCTGTCAGCCTTCAGCCTGTCAGCCTTCAGCCTGTCAGTCGTCAGCCTGTCAGCCTTCAGCCTGTCAGTCGTCAGCCTTCAGCCTGTCAGTCGTCAGCCTTCAGCCTTCAGCCTGTCAGTCGTCAGCCTTCAGCCTGTCAGTCTTCAGCCTTCAGCCTTCAGCCTGTCAGTCATCAGCCTTCAGCCTTCAGCCTGTCAGTCTTCAGCCTTCAGCCTGTCAGTCATCAGCCTTCAGCCTTCAGCCTGTCAGTCATCAGCCTTCAGCCTGTCAGTCTTCAGCCTTCAGCCTGTCAGTCATCAGCCTTCAGCCTGTCAGTCTTCAGCCTTCAGCCTGTCAGTCTTCAGCCTTCAGCCTGTCAGTCATCAGCCTTCAGCCTTCAGCCTTCAGCCTGTCAGTCATCAGCCTTCAGCCTTCAGCCTGTCAGTCATCAGCCTTCAGCCTGTCAGTCATCAGCCTGTCAGTAATCAGCCATCAATCATTGGATCTCTCTCACCACCGACTCCTTCTGTTTGTCAGTTATTGTCTCTGAAAATGATTCAGGCCACAGATGAAGACTTCTAGTTTGTGACTGCAGAATCTCTCCACCCCTACAGAAATGTTCAGAGACACACTTCAGTCTGAGATCCTCTAGTGAGAGAGCAGGTGGTCCTATCATACCTGTGTGTCAGTCTGTGTGTGTGTGTGAGAGTGAGTGTGTGTGTGTGTGTGTGTGTGTGTGTGTGTGTGTGTATGTGTGCGTGAGAATAATCGTGTATGTGCATGAGAGGTTATGTGTGTGTGTGTGTGTATGTGTGTGTGTGTGTGTGTGTGTGTGTGCGTGCGTGCGTGCGTCAGTGTGTGTGTGTGTGTGTCCTATCACAGGTCTAATGCCTGACACACCTTCCTTTGTTTCACACTTACTACCCTACAAACTCTCCTCACTGCAGCTCAATCACCAGACAAATACTCACTCGTGTACTACGGCAGTACCCTGCTGGGAAAAAGTACTGTGTTGTTTTTATTAACTGTCCTGTATATTACATTATCCTGTATATATGAGTATCTAGAAAATGGCTTAGGTGATTTGCAAATTAAAAGACAACTAGTCAACTGATATACACTTATCAGCCATATTATTATAACCACCTGCCTTAATATTGTGTAGGTCCCATTTGGCTGCCAAAAAAGCTCTGTGATGTGATGGTGTGTTCGGACACCTTTCTACTGTGGACTCAGACGTTGGTCCTCTTTGGGGGGTACTAAGAACTGCATACTAGATACACCCAACACCATCCCCCCCGCTTGACCCATTTTCCTGCTTCCAACATCGACTTCAGTACACGAGCCGTCGGCTCTCACCTGTGTCCATCTGCCAGACGTAGACAGAGCCGTCGGTGCACCCCACCACCAGGTAGTCGTCGGCAGGACGCCACTTGATGACCTGGATGGGGAAGAGGTGTCGGGACGCCAGCATGATGCACTTCCTCTCCCTGAGGCTGAGCAGGCCCACGGAGTGGTCGCTGGCCACGGAGCAGACGCAGTGCTGCACGCGGGTCTGCAGAGGAAACACAGATCGTCTTTTTTGTGATTGTGTGTGTGTAATGAGGCATAATTATACATCGATCATCCATTAAAGATTGAAAACAGTATTTTCTCCAGCCTCTGTCCCTTGACCCTCCCTGTCTTAAGGTACTTTATTTTTTTAAATTCAGACATTTCTGTGACTCATATGAAAAACAACAAGTAACTGATAATAATGCAGCTCTAAAGAAAATGATAATTTATTCATTTTACATCACGTCCCTTCACCTGATGTCAGATCAGCCAGTATGTGTCCAGGTTATCAGAGTTGGAGTTTCTGGGATGCAGCAGACGGACAGAAGTTCTTTAGACAAATAAGGAGGAGCTTCACCTCGCCCAGTGGGCGGGGCTAGCGGCAGGATTATGTGTGCGTCGTTTGGTGTGTTCTACAGTACAAACGGTGACAATTACCAGATAACAATCTTGTTATGCTACGAAGACTAAAGTTTGAGGGTCTTGCTTTATGTGTCTTCCTAATGTCACGAGAAAGGAAACATAACCTTCCTTCCACGGACGCATCAAACCAAAGATAACCACCAACACACATCTCGTGTGCTGCCCTGAGATTTGTGCTGAGAAGCGGAGAAACGGAAACACAAAATGCACACAGTTATCTCGGGCGGCGCTCTTACGCTGCAGTTTTCCGGTGGGACGATAAGTTGGGTGATCTCTCCGCCGTGGACGCAGAAAATGTGCTTCATCTCTCCGGTGAAAATGTCCCAGACGATGACGGAGAAGTCCACGCCTCCAGACACCAGCGAGCGCTGGTCGTAGCGCGGGGAAACCTGGTACGGATACAGGACGCACGTCACCTTGTTCCGGTGGCCTCGGAGGGTCCGATGGGGTGGCCATCCTGCAGGACAGATAAATGAATACGGTGATCCGTGAGAGGGTGCTGAAGAAGGGTGAGCGCAGCAGGGCGACACTGAACCCATGAGGACTGACAGAAGCTGGCTGATGAGGCTAAATTCGATCCTGCAGAAGAGCAGACCAACAAAGCGGAAGGCGTTGGCCCTCCTCGCTCACCTCTCCTGAGCATGTGCTCCCCCTGCAGCAGCTGGACAATGGCGGTCTGCGTGGCAGGAACTAGGATGATGCTGCCGTCTTCTCTACCGCACACCAGGCGGCCTTGAGACGGGATGTAGACGCTGGCTGTCACCTGAGGGAGTAACGGACACGCCCACACCGTCACCAGTAAACACACTTATACACACGTACAACACCATCACACCAACTCATTTCACTTTTTTCATTTTACATCAGTCTTTAATAAAAGGCCTGTCCATAGATGAGACACTGATTTTGACAAGGACTAAATAGTGATGATTAGAGTACTGGGTCAGAACATCTCCAGAACTACAGGTATTATTGGGTGTTGGGTGTCTGCAGTGGTAAGAACCTACTACCAAAGCAGTTTGAGGAAGGACATTGGGGAGTCAAGGTCAGTTAGTTTGACGGACGAGCTACTCTAAGCACAAACTGCTTAAAAAGCTAATCTAGTTCTGAGAAGCAGGGGGGGTGTAATGTTATGGCTGACTGGAGGCAGAGATGTGTAATGTTATGGCTGTCTGGTGAAGGTGTGGCAAAAGCATAAAAACCTAGAAGCACATCTGAAACATCCAGCAGCTTCTTCTCTTTTTACTGCAGGATCTTCTTCTTTTTGGATATTGCGATGTGGATCTTTTAAAGAACATTAACTTAATGCATCATTTTTAAATGGGGCCTGTGTTGGTAGCGAAAAGAGGGACTTAAGCCATATTAGACAGTTGGTCTTAATGTTATGGCTGAAAAGTGAATAAACGTCATGACCAGAAGCATCTCATACATTTCTTCTGACTTGATTCCTGAGTCGTCCGCTGACTTCATGACAAATTGTTCTACTTCTTAATAACTACATAATATTTTGAGGAACAAAAAGTTTTGTTTGTCTCGGGACAAATTCTGCCTTCAAACCTTGATGGGTTCTTCCCCCCCGGGAAGGACACTGAGCTGGTCGATGATCCCTGCAGACACGGGGGTCAACTTATCGAACGCCTCCTGCAGGCTGATGGTGGACGACACCTGCAGCACTGCAGAGAAAGACAGACACGGTCAAAAAGAGAAGGAAGGAACTGAAGGAAGGAACTGAAGGAAGGAACTGAAGGAAGGAACTGAAGGAAGTTACTGAAGGAAGGAACTGAAGGAAGGAACTGACAGGACCAATTAAGAGTTTAAGAATGAACACAAAGATTTAAGAAGAAGAAACAAGCTGAAGCAGCAAAGGGCAGATTTAATGAGCCGGACCGTTGTTAAGGTCCAAAGTTAACCAGCAGGTCATTAAAGAGATGCTCTCAATGAACCCTTATGTGGACGTGTGATAATACCCACAATTCATCAGGACAATTTCGACAGATTTACTTCTTACGACAAAAATTCATCTTAACCTGAACCTGAACATGAACCTGGACTGTTTCCCTGTGTGAATCTGGACTGTCTCGGTGCAGGTGGCGCTATGATAACGTTATTCAAAAGCTGACAGAGGAGGCAGAGCACCACACTACCTGAAAGTGCTTGGATCTACCAGAACAAAACATACTCAGAGAGTTTAATGAGGAGGCGGGGCTTCAGGCTTTGGCATAGACAAAAGATCAAAGGAGGGACAAGAAAGCGTCATAGCTAAGTGGAGCGTCCTTCCTTGAGATGTTCTGGTCAAACTGCAGCTGACCCAATGGTGCCGGCAGAGGGGCGACAGGAGAAAAATGCCCTGAAGGTAACTGAAGGTCCTCACCTGCAGCAGCAGACGTGGTCTGCAGAGGCGAGGCGTCTGGGATGCTCCACAGGGACAGTCTACCCGCCGAGTCTCCCTGGATCAGCAGCTTATGGAATGGCTCCCGTCGACCGAAGAAGAACCGAGTGACAGGAGGACAGATGAGGAGCTGGAGGATGATGGGAAGAAAAATAAAAGATATGAAAACTAGAATTTCAGCCCAGAGCACTTTTCTGTCTGAAAGTCAAAAGAAACGTGCATCTAGACAACATCAACACAAAACAGCAATCCTGTTTACTGCTCTGAGGTATTTGTACTTCATCTGAGGGGTTTTTTCCTCCACCGCATTCCAGAAACAAAGATTGTTCTCTGTACAGCCAAGAAAGCGGCGTCGGCTCTCTTTGCATGACCCACCTAAAGGTTCATGATGGGCGGAGGTCCTCCTCCATCCACTCATGCTAGAAAAAGAAGCTTTTTGTTAGACAAAACGATTTTTACCGTTTTGTCTAAAAAACTTTTAGAAAAGCAGGTTCCCGAGTGTAGTCATCTTCTTCTTCTTCTCCTCCTCTCTACTTCTTCCTCTTTCAGTTCACACCAACCAACTGCATGTCCTCTCTCACCACATCCAGAAACATGCTCTTTGGTCTTCTTCTTCTCCTGCCTGCAGCTCCATCTCCAGCATCCTTCTACCAGTAGATCCACTATCCCTCCTCTTCACGGGTCAGAACCATCTCATTCTGTCCTCTCTGACTTTGTCTCCAGGACGTCTAACCTGGGCTGTCCCTCTGATGTCTCCTCTCTAAAAGAAGGGATTATCTTTATGTCTCCGTGTATACTGGTGTAAACTCTGACAGCACAGTCCCACTGGATGTTACATTTTCAGCCAAGACACGCATGTGCAGAAACAAAATGGATTTTTTCTATGCTTTACGACTTCTAGACACTTCCAACTCTCGTGGAGATCCTGCAGCCCGGTGTCGCTATTGACAATTGAAAGGTCGGAGGCAGAAAAAAGTTTGCTTGCTAGCAACATGCTAACAAGACAGAAACAAGCCGACTTCATTATTGTTTTTGCCATTGTGTGGCGTATCTGGACAGGTAGGTGTCTAGAACGCCGTGGACAATAAGTCTGATCCATTAAGAAGAGAGAATTCTGGGTACGCAAGCTACATTTGACTGTAGACTGTAGCAGGGGTTGTCAAACTCAATCACAGAGGGGGCCAAAATTAAAAATGGGTCACATCGAGGGACGAACAGAACTCAAACTCATGTTCGATCTGAGATATTATGATCATTAATTCTTACTTTATTCTTACATTTATTTTACAGAATTCTGAACAAAACAACGGAATAGAAAATCTAAAATCACAGATTATAATTACAGAATAAATCAGCATAACTAAATTTTCTGTCTCCCTCTCTATCCACAGTTTTCACAGAATAAATTCAATGAACAGTTTTTATTTCTCAGGCATCAACAATAGCCAGAAAAGTAAATTTTTGAAGATACAAATAACGTCTAAACTCCATCGGTTTGTAATGAACAACATCAACATGAAGGAGCTTAAAATGACTCTTGGTAAATGTCTGGGCTGATTTAGCCGTTTCTTTCTACAGTCACAATAAAACAGTAAAAGTTGCTCCTTGTATCTGTTCCTGCAGCCAGGAGCGGCTGCTCCTCAGAGAACAGTCCGGACCATGAACAGCCTGAAGGCGCAGTTCACCTTAAATGTAAGAAAATTTTACTTCTGTTTTCCAGTTTTTAACGCAGCAGCACTGACACACGTTGAACGGCTGGAGGACGTGAACGCATTAAAACGTGGGTTCTATTTACTAATACATTTATTATTTATCGTTTTAAATGTTTTTCTCGTCTTTATCTCCTACCGTCTCTCCGCTAAGGATCAGCCTAACATTTATTAGAGTGACTGGATAAACGCTGATATCTGACAGAGGAGCGGGAGCGAGCCGGAAGCGGTGCTTTCGATAGACGTGTCGGCTATCGCAGTGAATTCTGGGATTTGTTTGATCTGTGGTGTTTTTGCTGTCTACAAGCGGGCCAGATAGTATAAAAATTAGACATTCCCGTGGGCCGGATGTGGCCCACGGGTCTTGAGTTTGACACATGTGGTATTGAGTGTTAGCTTGAAAGCTAGCGGCGCTCTGACAGCTGTAAAGATTTCTGATTCGTCCTTGCTGCCACAACCAGCACTTTCTACTTTGTAAATACGTGTTATTTATTATCCACATGATGTGTTGTGGTGCCAACTCCAAAACCTGAAGACATTCTGATCGTCTGAGAGCTGGGGATCGGCGCTCGTGACCCCACTCCCACACCCGTTACACTGCATGAAAAACGACAGTGGCTGAACACCGAATGACGGCCCGGCAGTCATGAGGCTCATTAGCTAGTGTGCCTCGGGCTTAAATTGTTCCACGTACACCCAAATATATGTGTTTAAACTTTAAAAACGTATTTCCTCTAACCAATAAAGGATGAGTCAGAACCTGATATTCCGACCTTTCTGCTGACTCCTGCAGTGTTTGTGATGACCTGGGGAACAGAGTGAAGGTGGATGGACTGACCTGTTTGTCTGGCTGGTGAGCGGTGCTGAAGACGAGCGGCGGGGTTGAGCCTTCTTTGGTTTTCCCGACGTCACTGCGGAAATGTTCACTGGCACGCAGACAGCTGAAGAACACACACACACACACACACACACACACACACACACACACTCTGGGTTGGTACAGAACATGTTCGAACGTTTATCTGAGTGGAGAACGGAGTTCAGCGCTTCAGATGATGCTGAGCAGGGACAGTGGCGTCACCTGGCCGGGAGGTTGTAGATGTAGCTGCAGCCGTCTTCGGTCCAGATGATGACTTTGTCGGCGGCGATGAACTCTCCTCCGGTCCAGCTCTGGTCGCCGTCACTGGGCACGGAGCAGAGCAGCGAGTAGTCGCCTGCATCAAACACCTGACGCACCACAACCAGATGGAGAAACACATCTCAGATCACCAAATGGTCCTAAAACAGCGCTGGACTCCAGCGGTAACCCGAGGAGGAGGCGAGAGTCGATGAAGAGTGTCACATGTGAGTCTTCCTCTAGACATCCGGTTATTATTATCATTTCAGAGAGAGAGAGAGAGCACCCAATCCCCTGCATTGTACAAGAAATCCCCCTGATGAACCCTTTAAATTAAATGTGAAGTTATGTCTGTAAAGTAAAGGTTCCCTCAGTGAGTAAAATATGAACTATTAGAGTTAGAGATGATAAAAACAAGATAAATCTCCTCGAGGTGATCCTTTTGCTCCAAATTTGGACTAAATCAGACCAACGCTTGAGAATTCACGGCTCAAAAAATTTGAGATAAATTTCCCCCTTGTGTCAGAAATATACAACTGACGTTGTATAAACGTTGGGATAAAATGACCCATAAAATGGTTTTTGAGTCATCACATCTTTAATGCAACAACATGGCATAACATGAGGACCTGGGTAAGACCCAGTCTAAAGGTGCGGTGTGGTTCCATGTTCCCGGGTCACAGATACAGGCTCACATGGAACCAGTACAGTGAATGAATGTAATAAAGAGGAACCGAGCGTTGGGTGGAGGAACTTTGGTGAAATACTGTTACAGCAGTCAGTGTGAGAGAAATACTAGAAGTTGTTACTAAAAGCAATATAATCAAGTGCTTTGAGAATCTGCGATTGTCTGATATGGAAACATTTCTACCGTCTGACAGACGATGATGTGTCTGGAGTCAAAGGGTCCAACAGGATCTTAGTTCTTACCCTCCAGTACTTGGAGCAGACAACCAGCAGGCTGCTCTGAGTGAAGGTGCAGAAGGAAATACTCTGACAGCCCTGGCAGTAGACGGGTTTGGACTCTTCCTCAAACACAGGGTCCAGGTCCTGAACAACACACACACACACACACACACACATACAGAGAGAGAGACTTCAGAGTTATATGATCTCATACTTAAATTTGTTTGTAGATATTAACAATGGTGGAAAGTAACTAAGTTCATTTACTCGAGTGTCGTACCTTAGCCCAAATCTGAGACATCTCTACATAACAGGATAATTTCCATTTTATGCTGCTTCTATTCCACTACGTTTGTCTGACATCATCTGTCTCCAGTCTATCATCATTATTATTATTATTTGACTTATTATTTAACCACTGTGAATTGTGTAAAATTGAGTAAATCATGCATTGTGAGAGTGAATTTCTGGAGTAAATAAAAGTTTAAAGAGCACAAAATCCATCATAGTTTGAGCCTCTTAATTCTGCTCTCAGAAGAATGGATTTAACTTTAAAGGGTACAGGAACATGACCTCGAATGTTTGAGCTCCAGCTTCTCCAGATCCTGTGGGAAAACTGTTGTTACGTTTCTCATTACAATATTTCATAACCTTCCTGTCCGGTGACAAACAACACGTCCACAAAGGATTACTTTAAACGTTTGTGAAGAAGGAGGGACTCTTTTTTTATTCAAAAACTGTCAAGGGTCAAAAAGGACGGCCAAGACAAGTTTGGTACAAACACTGTTCCAGAAGAGCCGTTCACTGGTAGAAGACAATTCAGACTTTTAGTCACAGCATTCCACTTTACTGCTCTTATTTCAGGGCTTTATGTCACGCAAAGTGTGTTTGTGTCAGAGTGTGTGCATCAGTGTCTGGCTGTTTTGGGTGTGTGCTTAAGTGTTGGTGTGCGGCAGTGTTTGTGTGTGTCAGTGTTTTTTTGGTCATATTTTTATATAGTTATTATTATATTTTTTATTGATGCTTTTATCTGCTTTTACTTTGTAGAACTTTGAGATTTGATCCAAATGTAAAGTGTGTTATAAATTATAAATTATTATTATTATTATTCTTAGTGTTTGTGTGTGTGTGTGTGCGTGTATTTGTGTTTGTGTGTTTGTGTTAGTGTGGGAGTCAGTGTTTGTGTGTGTATGTGTGTGTGTGTGTGTGTGCGTGTATTTGTGTTTGTGTGTTTGTGTAAGTGTGGGAGTCAGTGTTTGTGTGTGAATGTGTGTGTGTGTGTGTGTGTTTGTGTCAGTGTGTGGGTGTTTGTGTTAGTGTGGGAGTCAGTGTTTGTGTGTGTATGTGTGTGTGTGTGAGTCAGTGTGTGTGTGTGTGTGTGTGTGTCTGTGTTTGTGTGTGAGTGAGCATGGACTACAACACGACGCCATCCGTTAGCGTGCTACTGGACACTACAGGACGCTCACTTCCTGGTTGGGCTATTGTGAGTAACCTTTTGTGAAGTTTTTTCGACAGCCAGTGATTGTGAGGTGAGTGGGGGCGAGTACGTGACACGACAGTCAGGTGAAGGCGCGGTGCGCCACAACAGTTCTTTACTTGTGATCATGTTCCTGGAGTTATCCGAGGAACCGTTTCAGCCCTGTTATATAAAATGTACTGTATCGGGTCACTTAAACGGACCTTGTTAAACAGAACACACAGGTGGGACTCTCATAATGACCGTGGCGGTGTACCTGCATCCTGCTGACCTCGGCTGTGATGATCCACACCTTCAGAATCCCCGTCACCGACACGGCCACCACGGTGTCCTCTACGAAGAGACAGAAGAGTCACGGTGAGTCCCTCAGACAGACCCTCGCCTCCTCACAGCCCACGCCACATCCTCCCCCATCACGCACCGCCGCCTCGCCAGTCTGGGTTAGACTCCAGGCCCCTTCAAAGCTTCGAGTCACGAACATCCGACATGCTTCAAAGCCACGTGTGAAAAAAAATTCATGAGGTGGGTTTACATGGACAGCCTAGTTACGATTAGATTCGGAAAAGACGTCTAATCGGAAAGAAAGTGCTGCACGTGAAGGTCGTCACGTCATCAGCCGCTAAGTATTTTTCAGTGCCTTCAACTTCAAAACAGTACCGGCCCTCATGAGGGTCATTTATTCATTACAACTCTGAAATATTTTAACATTTCTCAACGGTTGGATGAGCGAAAAGTCACTTTGTCGTATTCTTCTTCTGGGCGCTTGTTGGCGGTCGGCACCAAACTCACCGAAGCATTATCGCCACCTTATGAACGGGAATGTGAACTCATTCATTCGTGGATTCATTCATTCATGGATTCATTCATTCATGGAATCATTCATTCATGGATTCATTCATTCATTCATGGATTCATTCATGAATGTTTAAATCTAACAATTAAGCACCCCAGAAAAAAACATACCTATTCCCAGATCTAATTTTTAGTTTTCTAGCTCCTCACCTTGTGTTCGGTGTGAACGGATGATGCTCATGGAGCTGATCCAGTCAGGCGAGATCTTTGACACCAGCGAGTACAGGACCTCCAGGCTGGTGGCATCTACCACAAGGATCTCTGGGTAGTGGCCGTTACAAAGCAGACGTCCTTCCCTCTGGGTACCGATGGTGAACTGATAGAACTAGAAAATCAAAGAATCAGAGACGAGAGACCCGAATCAGTATGACCAGGATCTGAAGACATCATCTATACGGAAAGAAAGACCTCCTGTTTCAGTGTCATCACCCTGTAGGAGCACACTGAATAAGTCCAGGTCCACACCTTGTCACAGTCCAGGTTCACACACTGAATCAGTCCAGGTTCATACAGTGAATCAGTCCAGGTTCAGACAGTGAATCAGTCCAGGTTCAGACAGTGAATCAGTCCAGGTTCATACAGTGAATAAGTCCAGGTTCAGACAGTGAATAAGTCCAGGTTCATACAGTGAATCAGTCCAGGTTCAGACAGTGAATAAGTCCAGGTTCATACAGAGAATAAGTCCAGGTTCAGACAGTGAATCAGTCCAGGTTCAGACAGTGAATCAGTCCAGGTTCATACAGTGAATAAGTCCAGGTTCAGACAGTGAATAAGTCCAGGTTC
>VRLP01006920.1:0-25023 GCA_009660295.1 Lophius piscatorius | reverse complement strand
ATAGTTATTATTTTATTTTTTATTTATGCTTTTATCTGCTTTTACTTTGTAGCACTTTGAGATTTGATCCAAATGTAAAGTGCATTATAAATTAAATGTATTATTATTATTATTATTATTGTGTTTGTATGTCATATGACATACAAACACAAACATATATAAAAATACACATGTACATTTTAAATGCTGCTGGTTGCACCAGCTAGCTGCATCGACTACTAATACCTGTATATAAATACATACATCCATATAAATGTATATATCCATATATATATATATATATATATATATATACACACATCCATATAAATGTATATATATATATTCATACATGCACCTGTATATACAATTAAACGGAAAGAGGTTGATCTCCAAAGGCAAATATAAATATTAATTAACAATAGTCCAGGTGCAATTTATTAAAGGAGCATTCTTTCACTAAATAACGTTTGTAATTGCTGTAACTTAATGGTGTGTGTAATTTCAACTGAAACTAACGGTATAATCATTTGTTAATTTTCATAATTAGGAAAATTAAACTTGACTTAACTTGATTTTAAAAAAACAACCACCTTGATGTGCATATATAAGTTTGTGCTGATGCTGCCATGTAATATTTGAGGGGGAAAAAAACTATCAAATTTCCAAGGTCGTTGTATTTTGTTAACTGATCATTCTTTCATTATAATTTAAGATAACTCCTTAAGATTGATACAAAATGTTGTGCTAATTTCTTTCGTTTGGGTTAACTATTTTTAAGGGCATTTATCGACTGGCTTTTTAATTGTTTATTTTTGTGTGTCAGAGATGCACTGTGTTCTGATATCAGGTGGTTGGCTTTGCTTGTTTTATGATTTCTTGTTTTATATTTCTCAATTAATTTAGTAACCTCTGTTTAGAAAAGTGCTATACAAATTAAGATTTACTTATTTTACAACAAGCATGGTGATGAACAGCAGAAAATGCAATTGCCATGCCAGTTCATTGTCAAAGTGAATAAGATAGGATTGAAGGAATTCATTTCTTGAGTTGTCTGCTGTGGTAATTGATGGTCAGTCATCCTTTTAGGTTGAGAGAATAAGATGACAAGAACCGGAATGACTTGTTTGAAGCATTTTGAAAACTAGTTATTCCCAGTTGTTAATCACGAAACCCGGGGATGAAACGAATGAGTAGTTCGAAGATTACGTGACCACTTCATAAAATACATTTCGTTGTTGTAGTATGGCTAAATTATTATGTCATTAAATTTAGAAAAATGGACAGACATTGATCCGACTGCATGTAAACATCCGACTAGCATCTATAGGGAGTACATGACACATATGATGTAAAAATATACCTAGTATTTGTGTCAGGGATCATATCGCAAAATAAATAAATCTTTCGATCTTAACGCCAGAGCTGACCTCAACAATGGAGGCCCGGAAGTGGAATGCTGGGAAACACGACGTCAGCTAAAGGTGTCTAGTTTAAAAAGGGACTTCATGCTAAGTTTGGATTACAATGTACCCTCAGCCGACAAATGTAATGTTTCATTAAAACTATATTTAAATCCAAATCTTCTACATTAGAAATCAAACATGAATTACCGATAAAATTGTTATTACTATTCCGGACTATATTTATCAGCGGAGTGACATTGCAGTAATAAACAGTGCTTCGAATTTTACGGCGTGGTGGAGAGGTAAAAACTAGTTTGATGAGTTTGGATATACATGTAGCTCGAAGTTCAATAAAAACCTGAACAAATTGTGGAGGAAATACATTATTTATGTATATATTTGTAGAAATAACCTTTCAATCCAATTTTTTGTTTTCACTCCATGAGTTTCTTACACCTCATTTTCTATCTGCAGACATCCACCATCACGAATTTTGCCCCCAGACCTAGAAGAGGACGTTATTATTTGATGGAACAATTTATTTATTAATACACTTTGGAAAATTTTACATCCACCGGTCTTATTTTGTTTTCATTTACAGGTACCTGCACACACAGTATCCACAGAGATGCATTATTGTTCAGGAGAGACATCAGTGACAGAGTTGTAAGGCATAGTCCGGAGGTTTTCTTGGATTTCTGTGAGTTCAAATACAGGTTACAGCACTGCAGATATATACGATTGTAGAAAACGGACACACTAATGTTTATGGGCTGCATATTATTCGGTGAAACCTTCGGATCAGAATCAATTCCAACTCCTCAGCTTAATTTAACTAAGTTAAATGTTCATAAGTGTTTCATAGTGTGCACAGGTAAAGGTATCCATGTTACAGGCTGTGCTGCCACTCAGTCTGTCTGAGGGGTCACGTTACAGTAGAAAAGTGAATTCAGTCCACATCCATATCATGTCTATATACCAAGTCATATTATATGTGTTACGCATTTTTAACTTGTTTTCAATGTTATCATGAAAACCTTTGTCGGATAAAAAAGTGAATGATTTTGTTTTTAGGTTTGGTGGAAGAGCCATCCCCCACTTACCTCTGAGCCAGAAGTAAGTGGGGGATGTGCACAAACAAGTTATACATATAGTCACCGTTTCTTTCAGGGAAGAAGGGTGGGGCAGGTGTACGAATTGCTGGCATGCATGTAGGCCTCAGGGTGTGTTTGTGCTGTCAGGTTTGACAGCATGTGCAAAATTACTTGTTCAAATGTATTCCTCTTTGGTTTATATCTGTTTCATTGGCCCATGTTGTAGCTTTTTCTGTGTCTTTTACTATTGGGTTTCTTTTCTGTGAAGTCAGTCTTTGCACATAATCTGATAATAAGCAAAAGGAAAGTGTCAACTTTGTTTTTTTGTTGTTTTTCATTATTTTTCCTTGTTTTTTTTCACTTATTGTGCAAGACTACGTGCAGTGATGTACCCTCTGCTGTACTATTACTGTTCTTGGAAGTAATCTGGAAAGATGGAAGTGGAGGATGAATTGTAAAAAAATACATTTCTGCAGTACTGACTTTATTGCACTTCCATGAGCATCATTCCTCATACTAATCACTTCTTGTGCATGTATTTTATGATTTTATTGTGAAAACACATCAAGCATTCAGTGTCCATGAAGAGCCGCTGTGCTTTAGCTGTTTATACATGGTGCATCTTTGCACTTACGTTGAAGAAACATCTGTTTTTAGTGGTAAAATAACTGAATTAAATCACCTTAAGCAGCATTTCTTTAACAATTAACATAGGAATAAAACAGGAAGAAATAGTCTTTGAAGATCCAACTTCCCCTATGACAAGGTGCAGTTTGCGGCTTCAAACCCAGGACAGATCCACTTGTTACTGAACTGTTTGTATCCCTCAGCATTGATCAGGTCACTTCCTGAGCAGACGGAAACACACAGTCATTCATTATGGGTTAAATCAACAGCATAGATGAATGAATAAATATAGTCTCTGATGATATCGATGCTATTGATGGGATTATAGTTCTCATCTGAGACAAGTGAGAGATTTTTACCGTCCATCAGGTTCTGGAGACTGCAGTAGTCTGTGTTGTCTTCAACTGAACCAATGCCGTCCTCAGATACTGCGTCTCCCTGCTCATCATCAAAACATCAAACTTTGATTGAACACTAGATGGGAAAGAGTGTGCTGAGAAATATTAATGAGTAATATTGATTAACTCTGATGTCATTATTTATCTTTGAGGAGTTTCCCAATCAGAGAAATAACACTTATCTTTACTATATGAGACCACCGTCATACCCTTTAAATCAAGTCCTGCACTTTCATTCATTTGAGGTTTTCAGATCCTTTTATTTCTTCAGGAAAGTGTCACATAAAGGAAACCTCTGTATTAGAAAGCAGCGGCTCACTTTTTCCACATTTCACATCCTGATTTCTCCTGCTGGTTCAGATGATCTGAGTGTAAGCATGAGCAGCATCCGTCTGTACTTACGGTCATCTTGCAGACAGTGGACTGCTCCAGGAGAAAATGAAGCTGGCTCACTTTCCTGCTTGTAGGAGACGTGTGCGTGGCTGTGATCACGTATGGAGCTGTGGACACAAGCTGCAGCAAAGCTCACATTCAGTCTGGTGTGAAAGGGAAAAAGTTCATGCTGCACATTTTAAAATTCTGTTGGTTAGAAGTGGAACCAAGGATATTTTCTTAATACAACTAATCATAATGCCGGGTTTCCACCCAGAAGCAATTACTGGGTCTGAAGAAGTTGGCTGTGCCTCTAAATCTGTTCATGTCTTCTCTGTCAAACAGGTCAGGTGTCCACTAAGAGTCTATTACATCGGGTACATATGCTACCTCTAAAGTTAATCAAGCGTAACCATATAAGGGATCTCCATGGTTAAGCAGATAGTAACCAATTGCACGCTAAGGTGTAGCCTGGCAGCACTGATGAATCCGGCTTTATGCTGAAGCTTCAATGACCTGAGACATTGAATGTCCACAACTTGTCAGCCCTCAATTGTCTCAAACCAGAGATGATTCTGACTTTCCCATTTGGCCCCTGCGCTAGCGACATTTTCAACCTCTCTGTTAGTTTGAGTGCATTATCCCATGGTGTTCTGACAGAATCATCTTTTGTTCTGGATTGTCGAGTGAGGAGGAAATAATATAAATTCAGACGGATTATTAAAGTGCAATTTCATCCATGGTTTATTTTCCCGTGAAAATATGTTTTATACATTCAGCCGCTATAAGTGTGAAGATTAAAAGAGAAAAAATTAAATGAACTGAATTGACCATCGGGACCATTACTCATTCAATCAAATATATCAATCAAAGTTATCATCCCTCTGAATAAATAAACTCCGTTCTACGAAGCTTTCATCCAAGTTATCTAATGTAAATGTGGCAACATTGCCATCTGAATCCAAACAGGTTTTATTATGATTTTGAAAAGACGCAGTTCAACAGTTAGCAAACCATGAAGGACACAACAAATACTGTAATTATAAATTCAAATTACATCCACCCACTGTTGCAGTAATTCTCAGCAACAAACAGACATTTCCCTCCAGAAATGTTTCTTCCCTGCATCCGGTTTAAATCCTTCATTTTTTTTAAATGACACCCAACAAAACTCATGCAAACATGATTCCGTTCCCACTATGCATGCATCACACTCCCTCACATTCATACCACATTTGCTTATTATCAAACTGTTGAAAGTTTTTCACATTCAGCACTTTTCCTTCATTCCTCACTTTCTCCCCCACTTCCTCTGCTGTCGGTCTTCTCACCTCTTTCCGTCTTTTACTGATGAATAATCACAATTGTTTTTAACTCCTCAAACTCATTTTCTCTCTCTCTCAGCCAAATACATCATCATTCATACCATTATCTCTCTCAAATCATTCTCACCCAGTCTTTTGTCATCCCCTCCCTCATCAGGACCTCAACATGCTCTGCTGCTGTAACCCCGCAATTTCCCCATTGTGGGACTAATAAAGGTTACCTAATCTAATCTAATCTAATCAACTACCAAACTTTCATTTGCATATATTTTCAAAAAAAGCCAAACATGAAAAGCATTTTGTGAGTATAAAATTGAACTGGAAAGAAATAATAATACGTTGAAATGTTGATTGAATTTCTACTGACCACCAATCAGGACGAGCGTGATGACATTCAGGGGAAGTCATCTGCATAAACTGGACTCCCTACCCAGAGGTGGGGGTGCATCACCACCTTTCACCCACAACACAGTAAAGTCTCTACTCACACACTTTCAGCAGCCGTCACACCTTGACTCATGTCATGCTAACGACTCAAAGGATAATCAAAGAGGTAATCAAGACCCTCACCACCTTCTCCACCAATAAGAATGGCGGGCGGCCACCTGTTCACATGTGACCCAAAGACTCCGATTGAGAGTTGAATACCTGACTCAAACCACTCTGCCAGGAGTGAAGAAGTCATCTACTTCCTGAATGAGATTTGAGAAGTCAAAGATCGGTCCAGGACTTTCTCCATTCGCATACCTCAAAAGGACCTACGCGCTTCTTTTTGTAGCATCTTAAAATCCTGTGGAGGCATGTTCACATTTGCATTTGTTGTTTTTTTTCAACTGTTTTGAATGGCATTTTAGGATTTTGTTGGCAGCACTATTTCCAGCTATTAAACATAAATAACGTAACGAATTTTGATTTAATTTTGCAGAATGATTGCTGTGACAGGGGATAACTTTTTGGGTAGGTCTTCATAAAGGGGTGGATTCAAGATGTTTTTTTCTAACTTTTGGTACAATACGATCTTTTCTTAACATTTAGACCAGCCTGAAGGCACGTGTTTATCACACACACACACACACACACACACGCACACACACACACGCACACACACACACACACACATTAGTTATTCCTTTCTGCCTTAATTTCAGTTAATTGTTTGACCGATCTATAGGGTTGTGATTCCAATGTGTAACAATCCATTTCATTATCAGTATTAACTACAATGTCAGAAGTTGGACTCGGTCCACACCTTTGAAAAACTAGTTAAAAAGTAATGAATACATGGTTTTAAGCTTAAGTTAAAATAAAATAAAAATCTAAAAATAGAAAAGTGTGATTTAGATAAAGGACATCTGAAATTGAGCACAGAAATCCTATTTTTTTATCTATATTTGATTAATATTAGGAAGGATTACTGTATGTCTGAGACAAAAACTATTTTTTTTATGTTTTTTCCCTCAAAAGAAGGTTTTTATTAGCTTACACGGCAAACTCTTCATTGAAGGTTTAATTTTTCGCTCTAGATTTTAGATCATCATGTTCTTGACATGAGATTAGAAAGTAATATTGAAGCATTAAAAGATAAAAATGTGTCTCTTGGTTAGCTGAAATTAATCATACTGAGCATTCTGAGATATTCTCAAGATTATATCAATTAAAAATCAGGTGCAACAAGAAATTTAGATTTATTTTCCCGTCAAAGGTAGCTTCTTTTTTTCTTTTTTTTAAAGTACATGAGAAAGAGATGAAAATCAGCAGACAAAATCTCATTTTGAGCTGTATTTTATTAATATTTGGAAGGGTTGTGACTTTAACTAAAAATGTATTTTGTTCCCCCTCAGAACAAGATTTTTACTACCATAAATTTCAACCTCTTCATTTCAACTTTTAACTAACTTATGATCTCGCTGAGGAAACATTTTACATCCATCTGCTAGCATTCTGAATTTGGTTTTTCATTTATATCAGTATTGAATGTTATCACAAAATGCTCGTGTGTCCTGACTGTAATGTTTCTGACCTCATATGAACACATCTCTGCGGAGTAGAGACAGCTCTGTCCGATCTGCCAGGCCTTGATCTGGTTCACCAGCTTCACAGAGACGTCCTGGCAAAGGATGCCGAATAACCTTCAGAGCAGAGCGGTGAAATTCAGATTTGTTACGTCGATTAACTATCAAATATTTCACTTTCTCTGCACAGGTGTGACTGATGCAAGTCCGGTGAGTCCGGCAGTCTTCCCATATCCAAGATAAGATGTGTGAGAAATCAGGCATCAGAAAACTTTGAATTCCAAGTTTGCATGCATCGGACATTTCCCGCTGGATTTCATGCAAGCTAAATTGGATTTATAAAGTATTAGCCACATCTTGCTGACCTCAGGACCTAAACATCTGTGGTATGAATAGAAAGTAAAAACTACAAAGTGAAATCTCTCAGAGCGCAAACATCCGCCAATGCAGAGCTGCACCTCAGGTAGACAATATTGTGATCAGAATGAATTAGATCACTTTATTTGGTATACTTTCTAATGACTGAATTAAATCATAACATTCCCCATGGCTTCAAACTGATATCCTTATACACATAGAGTAGTGTGTCATTCAAGAGGCAGTTTATGGACATGTGATATGACCGTGGAAATATACCATCAGGGTCAATATTTCAAGTGACAATTATTTTATAGTGAGTCCAGCGTAATCATGACCTTTTATGTTCCCATGTGGAAATGCACATTAATCAGAAATGCCACCGTCGTCAATTATGGTTTATTTACTTGAGATGTCATAGCTATGTTTTTCTGAAATAATGAGATAACTAAGTCGTTCATTCAAAAAAAACTGGGCGACATTTTATTATCTGAGTTTCTATAGGTCTTGATGTACGTCACTAAAACTTAATCATCTCTATGTTATGCTGAAACCTACGCCTGGGTAAAACATTTTGAAAATCCGACCATTTGTTATTCTTTAATCCTGCTTACAAACAGACGGACCCACAGACAGACGTAAGAACATGAAAAATCCAAAGGTTGTTTCACATTTTCAGAAACCTACAATAATTTAAATATCTTAAAAATGTCCTAAAAGTCTGAAGAGTGGACTTTAATAGTCTTCATTCAGTCTTTGCTAACTTTGCACTCGCACAAAAAAAACTCAAAAAAACCTACATTACCATTTAACTTTGCACTGGGAGGCGCTTTCTGCCAGTGAAAGGTTGAGTGTGGTCATCAGGAGGAGAGTTGAAGCTGTGGAGAAGAATCTCAGATTATCCATTATGAAGATACGTAGGTCAGGCCTGTGTCTAGTATGAGTTCAAGTGTGAGGAAGACTTCTGAATGCTGCCTCAGTCTGCTCCGAGGCCTTAAGAGCACATCAGTGGTCATGTGGAAAACGAGTGAGAGGTCCGTAAAACATCGATTAACACAGCCCACAGTGAGATCGGAGCTGGAGATACAACATTGAAGGACAATCACTTTTTTAAACGCATAGCTGCTGTATGTTACAAAACACTATCTTTTCAGAAGAACACAAACATTATTTTGTTGGAATTTGTTGTCTGACGAATGTAGTTTCAGGATTGGATTTCTGCTTTTGGTCTCCTCCTCCTCCTCCTCCTCCTCCTCAGGAGAAATCTTTTCAACTGCTTGATCCTTTGTCACTTCCACCATTTAGTCGTTAACTCTGCTTTATGTTGCTGAGCAGAAATGACACAGTTTGTTTTTATCAACAGACGTGAGGAGTCGGGAGTGACGCCATACTGAAGCTCGGCCATCCAATCAGCGTCTCACAACTCAGATTTCTGGGCCACTCCTGAGAAAAATGTCACTGAATTCACTGATTTGTGTCTATTTAATCACATCCGCCAGTGAAGATATCATTTTTTTTGGACTTAATTAAACAGAGTATTTGATAAATTATTGTTAATCCTGATTGAACTTTGGGCAAATGAGAGGGAAGAACTCTTTAATTCTAGGGTGGATCTGGATAAAGGGGGTCAAAAGGGGTTATGATTATTAACTTTCTTTCACAAGGTATATTCCCCATTAAAAATCTCTTTTCCAAGAGTGACCTTGGCAAGAGGGCCGCATAGAAATTTTACAATTAAATATATGTAGTAGTACAAAAAATACATATGTGTACAACTTTCATACACTGAAAATACAATGAATCAAAGATTTAACAAGTTGAGATGGTGTGATTTCAGAAACAACCACACTGACCAAGAGCAATACTTTCCAGATGCTTCAAGAATCCTTTTTCATTTTCTTTAACATGAGATATATCTTTTATTCACCAATTCTCTCCTTTACAAATAAACGGCGTCATTGATTTTTGCGAAACTAATAGAATAATAATTATATTAGCCATTATATTGTGAAGTATATCTGGATAAAGGGGCAGATTCTGGATATTTTTCAACTGTTTTTAACATCGAAGATTTAGGCCATTTTTTATCATTTACATTTTATGTATTTATTTAAAGTATTCACTGATTTGTACGGCAGACAAGTCCTACCAGCCAGGCAGCCACATCAGATTCTTCATGTCAGGAAGTTATTCAAAGCAGAAGGAAATCTTATGTGGGAAAATGTTTCCTCCGCTTCCCCTAAGCACCTGGCTTCTATTGTTCTGTACCAGGAAATGACACTCATATTTAGAGGGTTCAGCAATTAACCGTAAAGCAGTTCCTTGTGGAGTTGACTCAGAAAAACATTCCTCAGCTTCACATCTGAGGTCTTACTTGGGATAACTCCTGGTCCCAATAACTAGAACCCTCTAACCATTCATCACCAGATTGTTCAGCAACCAATTCATAGATTTGTTAGCCTTACTTCATGATTCCCAGTGTTTGCACGAATCCTAGTGCTATTTTCTATTTCTTCATGCTATTTAAACCATTGCTTTCCTTGTGCTAAGGACCTCAGCAGCATCGAGTTACCCATGATTCTCAGAAATACACTTAAGACCTTATAACTCCAAACAAATCATATTTGATACATTATTTTTTTTTATCTCAGAATTTTACCCTGATGTATACGATCAGGTACATGAAGTGCACCGATAATCCACCAGGGGACAGAAAGCACCAGAAGACTAATCGGGTGTCATCCATGAGTTGGACACCTTGTTTGCCAATTTTACAGACGCCGACAACGGTCATGGTTTCAAATAATTATTCCAGGCCTTTAAGTCAAGATACCAAGATAAATTATTTAATGATCTGCTTACTATTATTTTCTGAATGTAGATCAGAGATCAGGAGTTTTGTAGCTATATTGACTGATTTAAAACGAAAATAATTTTGTTTGCTTCGCTTAACTTCCGGGTCGGGCGGTCATGTGACTGTATAAAAAACCTCAGTTAACATTGTGAATACAAAATATGATACTCAATATTGATTAAGGAGTTTCCATTATTGTTAAACGCATCATATTCTATTTGATTCAGGCTTTAACACTGGCAAAAATTGCTTTCATAGCTGCTCTTTGATCAGCTCTTTGAACATGTGGGTTATTAATAGTGACAGAGGAAATTAATATGTGGGGTTTTCTATTGGCGGATATAGCAGTTGCTGTGGCTTTTTGATACTTTATATGTTAATGCCATTATTAGGTTAATTTGTTGTTTTCATTCACGGTTTCGCTCATATATTTGGCGCCATTTGCTTAACTTCCGGGTCGTGCTTGTGGTGTTGCCAGGGCAACAGTAACGTGGCGCTTGCTTTCTCATGAATCGATGCAACGTGCAATCAATTTAAACCAACTAACCTACGACAATAGCAAAACTGTTTAAGGTGTGTGAATCAAATTATATACAGCAGGTATTTATGAAAATTTATCTTTAAATCCACCAGTTATCATTTTTATTGCATTTCACAAATAATTCCATGGCATTGGGCAGAATCTGATTTTTGAATGTCAAATATATGTGTAGGTATTTAAATATTTGTAGCCTATATATGTACAGTATATATTTTTGCAATTTCACAATATAATTTGCCGACATTTCCCCCGTCGCCGTGCTATCCTGTCTTTAACTGAACGTTTACACCCTTGTTATTTTAATGAACTCATATCGCCTAACTCAACCTTAAAAGTGAAATTTGCATGGGAATTTGAAAAATTATGGCAAATGTACAATTATTATTTGTATATCTTCGAATTGCTGGTGAGTCATATTTTAGCTTGGGTCATTCAGAACACAATGTCTCCCTTTTGTAAGAAATATGCAACTGTACATTCCAAAAATGAATCCGGTTCTTCCTTGCCGGAGCGTCTATGGGCGTATACAATTAGAAATGATCCAGGAAAGAGTTTTTGAGTTATCCTGTTAACATGAAGGTTCTACAACGGACACAGACACGGCAATGACGATTCCATAATCTCCCCGACTTTTTGGGAATATTATGGAATATAAAACATAAAAATAGCATTCTCTCTCGTTAGAGGTCTTTAATTGTTCTTTCAAAAACACTTAATAATAACCAACATGTTATACAATATATATAGACGATATATGGACTACTACTATACGAACAGCTGGAGATGAATTGTCTTAGTATTACGGTATTACGATTTTCATTAGCGGCTAATTTAATGATGGCTATTTAACTTTATGAGTTATTATAACCAAATACAATACAGATCACCATTGTTTATTAAATCTAAAATGAAACAAGAATTAATAAAGAATAGAAGAATAGTGAAATACAAAGAAAAAATATAAGACATACATTTTTCAACTTTATCCATTTATGAAGAAAAGTAAAACTGGGACATTTGTAGAACAAAAACAAAATAGTTGTGATTCACATGGTCACTTGCAACAGTTCGCTCTTCAATAGATTTTCAATGTCTATGTTTATTCCGTGTTAGCCTTGTGAATACTATTAGCTAGTTCGAATTTAAATATTTCTATGTTGAGGTAATACCAGGTTACCACCAAGAGCCTGTCTGATGAAATGAGATGACTTGATCAGCTATAAATGTGGTGATTGAAGGGCAGGAAGTCAGAGTTCCACGGTCTCCAGTACAGAAGAGGGTAAAGGGTTGCTTCAGGCAGACGCTGCAGATAAAATACAGCACAGGAGAGACAGGTCAGGAAGATGCATGAGAAAAAAATCCATTAAAAGAACACAGGATCTTGAACGACACTAATTTAGGTAATCTCATAATTGTCTAATTCTTTGCCAAAAGATGCCCAGAAGCTGAAACTAACACCTATTTGACAACATGCCCTCATTATTTATCTAAACTCCACCATCAGCTAGTCTGCAGAAGAGGATTTCTCACAAATTCTGACCTGTGATAAGTGTAGCACGGGGCAGAGTTGGCGACGAGCTCCTATTTCTGGTGTTTGAGGCTGACAGAAATGGAAGAGACAAATTAGCCATAGAGAAACATGAAAAAGAAGGGTTAAGAAATCACTTTGTTGTCATTACAAAGAGTAAATCACAACAGGTTACTGCTTCATGCCTGATATATTAGCGGTACATGATAAAGCCAGTATACACGAGTAGGATGTACACCTAAAAACATATCGATTTCCTTTTTTGGCCACAGAAAAAGGTATTTTATTAAAGGTTCGTCAACACTTTGTATCTTCAATATTTGCCCTGGAAATAAGACACTCAATGATCACGTTTCCAATGGATGGGGATGAAGAGCTTTACCTGACTTTACTGAGACTCAATTGAAACTAACTTAAGAAGTTCAGCAAGGCTGTTACAGATGTTAGAAATATGGCAGTAGGCAAATTTAGAAGATGCGTGTTCCAGTCTATAAAATTGTCAGTCGGCGTCAACTTAAGCTACGTTCACACTGCAGGTCTTAATGCTCAATTCCGATTTTTTTGCGTGTTTGTTCACATTATCATTTCAATGCTATCGCATTCAGACTCCAGTGTGAACAGCCTACGGGCCTGAAGTGACCCGCATGCGCAGAAGACGTGACGTCACACGCTGCACGCTGCGTTTAGGAAGTAAATTTGAATGCTACATGTCAGTTTGTGTGTATCAATTTTGAAGTTGTTTAGCAATCGGAGCCAACCAAATTATGACCAAGTGATGAAGGGATGAAGATGATTATTAAAAAAGAGAGCACAAATTGATCTTGCCGCGTCCCGCGGCGCAGAATTGTGACGTCTGTCTCACTTCAATGACGTAAAAGTCAGTTGAAATTTGACATGACCGTTCAGACTGATGTCTCTTTGAAAAACATCAGATATGTATCCGATTTAGTGTCACATATGAAAGTGACCTGTCTGATTTGAAAAAATCGCATTTGCGCTGTTCAGACAGTCAGAAAAAGTTCAGATATGGGTCACATATGAACAAAAAAGTCGGATTTGGACCACTTTTGCCTGCATTGAACGTAGCCTAGAGTATAGAGTGAAGGATCAGACATTATTCTAGTATAGATATACAATCTATATCAGATTGTCTGGGGATGTAATGTCAACATACGAATTTTGTACGATATTGTAATATGCCACTAAATATTGCAGCACACATGTTGTAATTTAAAAATCCACTGCAATGAACCTGAACACATGAATTATGAGAACATGCAGCGTTTACTGTTTAATACCTACACCAAGTGTTTCTCCACCTCTGATCTGATGTCAGGATTGAGCTCATTTATCATCTTGTGGATATTTTCCTCTAAATCTCTCAGCTCCTTCAGCTTAATGTTCTTCTCCTCAAAGGTTTCTGTGCTGCTGTTCCTTTCTGAACGGAGCTCTTTGATCAGCTTGGAGCTCTAGCAAACAGCAAAAAATATAGAAAAAAGATGATTATGCTGTCAACATATTGGTTTTATCAATCACTCTGAGTATGTATTTTACAGATTGCACATTGGTTTAATTACGGTGAGATATATTATTTAGAAGATAAAAAAAGACCTGCTTTGCTGCCCTGTCAATTTTTTCTTGCTGGGATGCCAATTCTTTTTTCAGTTTATTGAGGGCTGACTGTCTTTGGTCTAGTTCATGTTCCTCCAACTGATCTTCTTGCAGCTGAATCTCAGAGATATTGTTCATCTCCTGGAATAGAGAGTGGGACACACACACACACACACACCCACACACACAAACACACACACACACACACAAACACACACCAAAGCAAGGCGGATGTCATGTCACTCGATGATTCGGGTAAAGTTTTTGACCAAGCTTATTAACAATCTCACATACCTACTTTGACCACTAGTACTGACATTATTTTAAAAAGCAGTCATCAGAAGATCACCTACCCCTGGACCCCCAGTCCATGTTATACAAAATACAACATTATGGCATATCTTGAGCTGAAAATGATGTAGAGCTGAAAACCACCACTCAAACCCCCTCAAAAACCATGTTTCCTTGGAAACAACAAAAAAGTCAAAGCTTATTTCATCATGATGAATGCATGTGTGAAATTGGGTGTGCATGTACAGTACAATTCTAAGAACTGTATTGGTATGCCTCTGGGTCCTAATTTGAGATCTATAGTTGACAAATGTTTGGACAAAGTTATTCAGATAAATGTTTACCTACTGATCCTTTCATCCATGGTGATCTGTTGACCCATGTAAACAGAGGCACCAAGAATTATATTATAGTAATAGTTTACCGGATATGTCGCAGACAAACGATCAAACATACTGATGACTTTATTCCCCCGTCATATAAGTTGGGTGGGGTAAAAGGCTCAATGTCACAAGTGGGAACCAGTCAAGTAAGAGATTACATGGGGATTAAAACACAAACTTGATGATGGATTTATATGTAACAAGAGCAACCAAATCCATACAAAACATGGAGGCTTCACACTTTTGTGATGGTCAGGTAGTACTTTTGCATTTTTGGCTGATTGTGACAATTTTGTTTTTTTTAACTCAAAACTATGAACTACCCGTATGATAGTCACATTTTTGTCTAATAGGTGGATCACATTAGTAATAAATGAGGAATTAGGAAATACTGGTTTGACAGTAGAAAAGGGCATTTTCGTCAACTTTTTTGAGGATGTATTGTAAATGTAACACAATTACGGTTCCTTCTGCGAATGTTATATTATATAGCTGTCCGCAACTGATTTACGATGAAACGTTTTGTATTCAGCAAATAATAGATCCAATATGCCCGTGAATTAGACTAACCTGTAAGTCCTTTTCGAGCTCGTCAAGCTGTCTTTTCTTCAGCTTAACTGTCTGTTCACCCTCCCTCAGCTGTTCCTCCTGCCTCTGCTTTTCCTCAAGCTCTGGACCTGAAACCAAACATAATGTTAGAGGCGGTTTGGGAGGTTCTGGTACTTTCAGTCCATCTGCTCATACATACTCGATTCATTTGTTTTTTTGCAGTATTTGTTTAGTTCTGAGTTGGTGTGCTTGAAGAGTTGATTGCTGTTGTCAAGAGCTATATTTTCCAGCTCCATCTTGCGGATATCTGCATCCATGGTGTCTCGCTTTGTCTTGAGCTCCATCCTCTCTTGTGCCGCCTGATGAAGAGCACACAGGCGCTTCAGGGTTCTGGTATTCACTCCAGGAATAAATCTTGCCCTGCTCATCATCAACAGACTCTGGAGGTAACATGGCACTGTGTTTAAAGGCCTCTTACCTTCATGATATAGTACGCCTGTGCTCTCGCCTCCTCCCCCTCAGGAGGCGCCATTGTAAACGTCAGGACCTCAAATCGTTTCTGCATCATGTCGGTCTTGGACAGTTTCTCGTTTATTTCAACACTGAGGTAGAATTAGATGATTTAATTAATTTTTGTACAACACAATAATGCAATCATTTACTGTACTGTCATAACAATACAAATACAACGCTGGGAATTCTTTTTGACCCCGTCCCGATTTGGCTATATTTGTGCATATATTACTAAACTGTGTATGATCTTCAAAGGATACCAAACATGAAGGAAACCTGAGCGAACACAACACAAAATTATGAACCAAATAGTTATCAAATGGCAACTGATCTGTGCAAAAATAGCATTTGGCCTGAGAAACTTTTTTTTAAAGACTCTTTTACAGGAGAGACCTGGCCCAGGTAGCCACACATCACACATTTTAAGCAGAGAGGGGTTTGGAGACAGGCAGGAAGATTACCCTTTATAAATAAAAAATATACAAAAAATATATCTGTATGTCAGAGAATGATCACCGGTTATCAGAGGTATTTAGTTGCAGTATTTGATGTTAAAGGTGGAGCAGTGGAGAAAACTGCTTCTGTACAAATAATGTCATGTGCATATATGTAGGAAAAAAACAAATAAAGTAACAAATAGAGTGTGAAGAGTTTGAATTCATCATGATAAAGTCTGATCTATTTGAGCTTAAAGGGCCGCGAGTCATGATGGTCAAAGCAGGGTTTGTTATTTACCCGAGTCTCTGCTTCTCTTGCTCAATGATCTTGAGCTCCTGGTAGAGCATTTCTCGATGGTGCTTGTTCTCGTTCTCCCTCTCCTTCATGACATTCTGTAGCTCCAGCTTCCTCCTCTCCAAGGATAGCATGCTATGGTCTTTGTTATACAGCATATCCCTCTTATGCTTCACCTCTATCTTCATGATGTTGTGATCCACCATATTGTCCTGATGAGGAACATATATATATATATATATAGATGAAATCAACAACACAGAGCGTAGATTTGTTCTGAATGCAATATAAAGTCATTTTCAGACATACAAAATCATCACCAGGTCTAAAGCCCCCAATCCACTTTGTTGTACATGCAATTCCCCTGATTGAACTTAACCTTAATCAACCTTAATTAAAAGCATTTTTGCGTAGAAACAGCTCTGCAATGCATTGTGGGTCTTTGGAAGAACAGTGAATAAACAGCAAGATAGTATACATGTGCGTGAATGACAGAGGTGACGAAGGTATGGAGAAGATGTAAGGAAAAGTGGCGAAAAAGGTGAATGAGTTCATTTAGGGATTACAGTGCAGAGAAATGTGGAGGGAGAAAGAAGGTGCAGACAGGGTGGGGGCGATTGAGATGAGTAGGATGCAATGTTGGAGGGGGCGGATGAGAATGAGGGAGACAAGATTGAGATGAATTCAGAGAGATGCAGGATGAGTTGGGTGGAGGATGCTGAGGATGGAGCTGCGACGCAAGAGAGAATGAATGAGGAAGGCCAGTGAAAAGATACAAGGATGTGGTGAGAGAGGACACAAAGGTGGCAGTTGTGATGGAGAGAAATGCAGAGGACAGAGCAAAATGGAGAAGAAGACCATCGATACATGTTGTGATGTTAGCTGGTTACCTGTTTCAATGCCCGGAGCTTCTTCACCTCATTCTCATTGGTGCTGCAGACTAGCATGAGCTCCTCCACCTTACTGGTCAGAGCTTTCTTCTGAGCGTCTTGTTTTTCTTTCTCTTTATTCAAATAGCGAATATCCTCCTGCCATACAGATGGGAGATGCATTTATTTAGACGGCTCTGTGTGTGAAAAATGCACAACAGTACAGGGGAGTGGTGAAAATTCAGACGGACTTCGGACTCCTTGAGTGCGTTAGATAGCATGGTTGCTGTCTTCTTCTTCTCTACAAGAACTTCCATAAGTTCAGCGTTCTTTATTTCTTGCATTTGCAGCTCTTCTGATTCAGTTTTGCCTTGCAGTTCTGCCAGTTTTCTCTGCAGGCTGTTAATCTGGGAGTCCTACATGAAGCAGGGAACGGTAAGGAATGTGTATCAGTATTGAAAGAGTCGACCATCAGACAAGTGACAGTAGCTGAGGTGAAGTAGAAGGTTTACGTGCCAGTCCAACAGCGTTCCTCTGCTGCACTATAAAATCCTTCTGCAGTTTTCGGAGCTGCTTGTCCACGCAGTGGATGCTTGATTTAGTTCCGGTAATCTGGGCCATCGAATCCTTAATCTCTTTCTTGAGGGTCTGAAAATGCTCCTTATTACCAAATAGTTCGTCCCTGCACTCGTTCAGCTCGTTGTCCAATCTCTACAGAAAGAAATAACAAGAAGGTTTAGTAGCATAACAGCAAAATGCAACATTATTTTGACTAATGTAATAATGATTCTTGCACCCTGATGGTAAAATAACAATATACTCCACATTATAGGGGCGATTATTCATACAAGGCTAAAATGTAATTATATGTCAAAAATTATTGTAGAAAGAACAAAACAGCAAACGGATATAATCTGAGTCGATAAAAATGTATTTACTGTGCAATTATAAGAACAGGATCAAGGTTTGGAGTAATTAAGATCAACGAAACATCAACATCTTAATGGTGCAGAAATGAGTTTGCAATCTGAGCAAAGATAATAATATTGATTGGAGTAAAGGAATAAATTAAATAGAAAGAAAGCATACAAAATGGAACACTATATGACACCAGCATACAATCTATTAATTATAAATGGACACAGTGGTTTGTGGAACTCAATATAATCATGAAACATATAATGGTGATTACACAGGAGCCTTAAATATTTTCTTCGACACATAATCAATTAGATCAGTCCAACAAAATGAAATGACATTGATTGAATTAGTGATTATGCTTCTCATAAAAATGGCATTTCAAATCCAAATTTAAATAATATAAAAAATGTAATGAGGTACTATCGTGAGTTTAATTGATACTTCCAGAGGACGTTTAGTTAGTAGATAAAATTCAACTTCCCATCTTTACAGCAGCTCTTTATTAGCTCATATTCTATATTCCATTCTGGTCTTTTCAGAGAATATTAACATTAGCCAGTCATCCATAACATTAAATCCACAGGCATATTATAGTTGTGGTATTGTAGCTTCCATTCATGCAAACTCTAAACCTGGTACCTTTCTATTAGAACCCGCATTTACATTGTAAGAAATCTGTGCTACAGCAGCGTTTCTTTGGGATCAGACATGACAAGCTAGCCCTACATGCATCTATGAGCCTCTGCTGCCCACAACCATTTCACCAGTTAAACCCATAGACTTTGGGGACAATATTTTCAATTTCTGCCTCATGTGACTTGCACGAACCATGTCAGTGGTTATAATGTTTTCGTTGATTAGTGTATGTACATTGCCATTTTTATTGGGATTTTACAACAGTTGATTTTCTTCCTGATATATTAATCTATTTAGAATGAATGCATTATTGAGGAAACAATTTTTTACCCTCACAAACATATATACTTGTACAGTATATTGAGAGGTAATAATAAAAACAATCTTGAATCAATTCCGTATTAATCATATAAATGCATATATATAAGGTAATTTGGTTTAGTCTGTATTTGTATGTCATCTGTGATTCTTAAAGTCACGCAGAGTTGCCCCTGTAACAGTAGAGTATGGATGGAGCCCTCTGTCTAGCCTGAGGCAAAACCCAGAGCAACACAATGATACCGTAACCATCTGATGTCTTACTCAACTGTTTGGTTGAGCACATTTCAAGTCACTGTTTCATATTGAAAAATGTGTTCTATTTGACTGAACTTGTGAATAATATGGCCCAGTGGCAGCATGTATATGCTAAAGAGTAAGGTGCCAAGGATGAGAAAGAAATAACAAGAAGGTTATTTCTTTCGATTATGTTGGGGGGCACCACTGGTTAAGGGGCCCACCGAGGAGGAGGCATTAATCATGGCTACCAAGACAGTCCTGTGCGATAAATAGGATTTTTTATTTTTGGGGGGGATATTGAAGAATGTGAGGACATACTTTACAGAATTATGTAATTAGCCCAAACCAAAAACCAACCAAACAAAAGGTCAGGCTGCTTACCTTGATAACCAGTTCCTCATCCCTGAGGTACTGGTTTATCTCCGCAGCTTTCTCCTCCTCACTGAGGGCTGTCTGAATCCCAACCTTCAGCTTCTCTTCCAGCGCTGCGGTGTAAACCTTGGCCTTCTTCACTCTGCAGACACACACGCACGCACCCACACGCACACACACAAACACACAGACAACGCTTAAGTGCTAAAACTGGAATGATAATTCAGCAACAGACACGCGCTGCATCACTTCACTGACTTGTTATTGATACCCTCGAAGTCATCATGCATGGTGGTTATGTGGGACGTCACCGACTTAACATCGGATGTTGTTCGGTCACGTAGCACCTTGTAACTATCAAACTGCAAGACACATGATAATCGATTATCACCTCTAAGCCTACAATGGATACGTGGCGACGTGACGGCGATTGAAAACGCGTGAGCTGCTGTGAGAAGCTGACCTCCTCCTGCAGCTTTCTGCAGTCATTGTCTTTCTCCTTCAGATCCAGACGTAGCTTGAAAGCCTGCCGTTTGGCCAGGGTTGTATTCATCTCAGTTTCTCTGTTGTCAATCTTAACAGTTTCATACAAGTGCTTCTTCTCGGTCAAGATGGCATCACTTTCTCGGATGTTCTTGTTGGATTTGGCAATTTGCTGGATAGACGAAGAAACACAACACAGATACAAATACATCTGTTCACATCCGGTTGACTTATACTTTACACTCATAAGTTGGAGCTAGTATGTGTGTAGCAGGAGAGCCCAGTTTTTACCAGCGCATACTGCTGCATCTCTGTGTCCCGTTGGTTCATCTGCTTAAAGGTGCATTCCAGTTGGTGGATGAAATGCTGTGTTTGCAGGTGGGCCTGCTGTAAACTTTCTGCAGTTTTGTCCAAAGCAATCTGTGAGGAGAGCAGGAAAAAAACGTATTTTTCTATGAGAGCCGACACACAGCTAAATGCTACACAGATACAGACCAGCCATAACATCAAAACCAACTGGCTAAACGAAGCCCGAAATAATAAATAATAATAATAATAAATAATAAAGGCCTATGGGCCCAAAAATCTTTTAACTGTAACTCCTGAATAAAAAATACAAATCATCATCCATTTTTTGTTGCTTTTTTATCCATTTGAACTGTAAGAATGTGGAGTGTTTGCTTACGATACCTGTGTAGACATGGTCTCGGTGAATTCTGCATCAAGGGTTTTGCGTGTTTTGTTCACCTCCAGCGTCTTCTTCTCTATGGCCAGCGTGAGTGACTACATCAGGGGCAATTACAACGCGGTTACTTCAGGACGAGTCAACGGCTGAGCTGGGATGGAAGCACCCCGACATCAAAACGGATGAATGGGCTAATCAAAAAATGTTTTTCTTTACCTTGATTCTCTGCTCATCTTGCTGGGCATATTTGATTATGGCCATTGTGTCTTCCTCTTTGAGTGCCGCCTCCTCTAAAAAGGCATCCGTGGTCTGCTGGTCCCAGTTCAACTGGTTCCTGAACTCCTCCAGCTTCTGGTTGGCCTTGAAGATTTGTTTCTACAGATGTGGACAAAGGTGATAAGTGACACATTGTGGCACAGATAGCTAGGGTTGTGTCAGTGCTTAAGCATAGATGCATGTTATGAATGGTAGAGACCTCCAGAACGTTCTGCCTCTCTGCTGAAGATCTATGGTTGTTATCCAGTTTAGCAATCTCCTGTGCCAGGTGACCCGTCTCCCTTTCTGCCAGGGCGGAGAGGTGGTTTTCCACTTCTTCCTCCCTTTCATTCAGCTTACGCAGTGCCTACATGCAGAAAAATCAGAATGAGAAATAAAGAAGACAGCACGATTGTACAGCTATTGTGCAATTACCAGAAAAGACACACATCTCTTTGAAATATGATGAATTAAAATTGTGAAGTGATACACCTACCTCTATGTTCTTCAGCTCCTGATGGACATTTTTTGAATATTCAGTCACGTACTCCCTTTCATCGTTGTAGCTCTCATGTTTGTTTTCCAGCTGCAGCAAATCTGCCTCTTTTTTAAAAAGCTGTTGTGAGGAGGTGATCAGGAGAGAATACATGACGCAATAAATACAACAGGTTTGTGATGTAAATAGACACAGTCACAATATACCTGGGACATTTGGTCAGTTTCCCATTTTTTGTTGACACAAAACGTACGAGCTTATAAACTTGAACAATGTGTTATTTACAGTATCAGCCATAATTAATCTATTAACTAGGCCTACACCGTCGTCCCCAACAGCAAGGACATTTCCCTGAAAGGTCTCCGATCCCCTTAGTTGTACAAGCAATCCCCCTTATTGAACCCATAAAATTAAATGTGAAGTTTTTTCCACAGTATTCTTTGTTATCAAAAAGCTCCTCGAAGTGAGTAAAATATGAGCATTTATATTAAAATGTGGGTAAAATGATAGAAAACCGTCTTCCACGTACTAAAGTTTAAGAGTTATAAGAGTTTGAAAGAAATAGTTTTTGAGATTATTAAAAAAATCAACCCACTGAGCTGTAGCTGTAGCTCAGTGGGTAGAGTGGCCGTCTCCCGATCAGAAGGTAGCCAGTTTAACTCCCACCAGGGTCTACTTATCGTAGGGTCCTTGAGCCTTTCCCCAAATCAATCTGAAAATCAAGACTTTGAAACCCTAGCTCCCAGGGCGCTTCACAGGGGGCTGCCCACTGCTCCCTCAGGGATGGGTGAAATGCAAAGAAATAATTTCACTATGTTGGAATGTGTGTGGCTGTATGTGACTAATAAAGGATTATTATTCTTATTTCCACGAATGCTTAGGAAAACCTTATTATGACATTATTATTATAACAACATATGTTGACTAATAATCAGCCCTTTATACGTCTGTCCATGAGGTTATGTTTTTAACCTTTATTTGTGTGTTTGTTGTTTTTTTGGGAAGATTATGTAAAAAATAAAGAACAGATTTGCATGAAATGTTTCCCAGAAGTGGATTTTGGCATAGTTTAGAGATTAGTTATTTTGATTATGTTACATCATGAACTCATGACGGCATGTCATAATTTAATATTTTGGTAACTGTTACAAGATTGGGCGCTTTTGGAATGTTCTTTTTGGAAGTAACTCATAAATGAATGTACAAATTTGCTCAAAATCTAACTTGGAGGTATGTTTCAGCATATCTTCGAGATGAGTAAATTCTGGTGATGTGACCTCACAACGTGACCTCATAATAATGTTTTCGTAACCACTGTGCGATAGTTCTTTTTTATCGGCAATTACCCATAAATGAATGGATGGCTTTGCATGAAATATTGCTTGACAATAGCTTTTCTCACATAACAGAGATCATTACATTGAAACGACGTTATTCCCATGAAGTAATGATATTTAAAACCAGAGGGAATTCTGTTATTTTGACGTGGTAGAAAGTATCTTTAATAAAGTAATCTAATGGATTCTGATCACAATAATGTCTACCTTGGTTGATGCTGATGTTTGTGCAGTCTAGTTTGTTTAATATATTTGCTTCATAATATCTTGCTAATTGGACATTAGTAGAATAAACACTGATAAATACATGCAGGAGCCATAAATGAAATAACGCAGCCTTACCTGGTCCATTAACAACTTGTTTTCAGCGTTGATTGGTGGCGGAGGAAGACGCACGTCCCAGCCTATCTCAGCTAAAACCGTGTTATTCAGCCTCCACATCTTGCACGTCTGGACAAAGTCTCTACAAAATAATAAAACAGTAACTCCAAGTGATAGAGGCCTCCGCTAAATGACGCTAGCTTAGTCCTTTTAGCCGACGGTATACTGCATCAGTCCGGACGCCACTGCGCTTTAGAGGCTTTCGTCGTGACGTCACAGATGAGTGGGGTACGGGACCGCGGTGGAGACGTCACGGAGTGACAGTGGTTATTTATGTTTGTCAGCGACGGTCACTTCATGTGCTGCGTCCACATGCACAACTTGGAGTCTTTATTAACGTTCATTGATTAAACATGGAGCATTCTGAATAACGATATGTGCATTGGGTTAATAAAGATCTTTTGTTCAGATATGTGATGTCTATAATTAGATAATTTTATAAATGATGGACAGTGAAGGACCCGCCTGCATTCACAGGGACACACACCAGGCATACAGGGAAATCCTTTCCTGTGCGGATACAACATGTAAGAAGGCCAAAATTAATAATAAAAAAAATTAAAAATAAAATAGCCAAATTGCCATCATGCAGTGCATTTGTAAAGTGATGCCGTCTACCTCTTTACGACCACCAACCACGTCATGCAGAGGCAGATTTTATGCCCCCGGCGACGACAGAAATACAGGGAATATTGCACTGCCATGCGTTGTTCTATGTATTTGTCAGGTTCTGGTTTGTCTGGATCTGAGTTTAAAAGTAAAGTATAAATACAGTATTTCAGCAATTGTACTTACTTACATTTGACCTATGAATAAAATGTTTGACCTTCTCCCAAAGGCAGTAAGAAAACCACAGACAAATGATTGGAAGTTTCAGGATGTGATTCAAACATTTTTACTTCGGCAAGAAATGCTTTCACTGAGTAGCGTTTTAAGCTTATTAACTAGAAGATATAATAATAATAAATAATAATAATAATAATAATAATAATAATAATAATAATACATTTAATTTATAACGCACTTCACATTTGGATCAAATCTCAAAGCTCTACCGATGAGATCATATTAGATTAGATGACAATCATGAGATGATTGTCACATCATGATTGTCACATGATTGTCACACATCTGCAAGATCTCCTTTCACCATCTCAGAAATATCTCGAAACTCCGTTCTTCACTCACCTTGAGTGATGCTGAAAAGCTGGTCCACGCGTTTGTCTCCTCCCGACTGGATTACTGTAACGCACTTCTCACCGGGATCCCTGATAAAAGTCTTCAAAGACTTCAGTATGTTCAAAACAGTGCTGCAAGGATCCTGATTAGAGTTCGTAAACACGAACACATCACCCCCGTTCTTCATTCCCTTCATTGGCTTCCCATCTCCACCAGGATTGATCATAAGATCTCTCTCCTCACTCACCAGTGCATCCATGGTAACGCACCCCCCTACCT
>VRLP01006919.1:0-25026 GCA_009660295.1 Lophius piscatorius | reverse complement strand
TGCAGCACTGTTTTGAACATACTGAAGTCTTTGAAGACTTTTATCAGGGATCCCGGTGAGAAGTGCGTTACAGTAATCCAGTCGGGAGGAGACAAACGCGTGGACGTATACACATATATATATATGTGTATATATATATGTATATATGTGTATATATATATATATATGTATATGTATATATATGTGTATATGTATATATATATATATATATAAGAAATAGAAAATACACATTAAGTTAAAATACAGGAATAAAGTGCATGCAAATATAAACAAAAAAGGAAAGAGTCTGATCTCCAATGGATTATGCATAAAAATAGTTAGTAAATTATCAGATACACACGTGTGTAGTGAGTGGATGACTGTCAGATACACACATGGTGTGGAGTGAGGTAGCAGAGTTCTGGGTCTCGCACACACACAGTCAGCTGTTATTAACTTTCAATGCTGCCTGGCTCAAAGGACCTGCGGTGGTCCTCTTTCTCACACTGTGGGCGGAGCAGTCTGCCGCTGAAGGAGCTGCTGAGAGCTCCACAGTCTCATGTAGGGGATGAGAGGTGTTGTCCAGGGTGGATGTCAGCCTGGTGAACATCCTCCTTTAACCCCCCTCCTCCACAGAGTCCAGGGCAGAGCGGGACCTCCTGACAAGCCTGTTGAGTCTCTTCCTGTCCCTCTCTGTGCTTCCTCCACCCAGCAGAACAAAACGTAAAAGGTTGAAGACACTACCACAGTGGAAAAGAAGGCCTTTAGCAGAGTCCAGCACTCTGCAGGACCTCAGTCTCCTCAGCATGTGGAGACAACTTTGGCCCTTCTTGTACAGGACATCTGTGTTGTCCAACCAGCCCTGTTTATTGTGGAATATAAATTATGAAGCGCTGTCGCCCCCAATCAGAAGGTTGCTGGTTCAATCCCAGAGTGCCCCAGTAGTCAGGATGCAGTAGGGTCCTTGAGCAAGATCCTGACCCCCGATTGAGCCTAAGGGATGGAACTAATGTCAATCTTTTGTTCTGTTTGCAACCGTATTGATCAGGTCAACTTTGTAATTGATAATAATGTAAAGGTGTGTTTACCAGGATTTGAAGGCGAGCGCTGTCAGCTGCTGTTCGACCACTGCATCTCTCTGCCCTGTCAGAACCGAGCCACCTGTTCCAGCAGCCTGGCCGGACCCAGGTGCTCCTGTCCTCAAGGTAGGAGACTAGTTCCCCCCCATGTCAGGATAGGTGGTGACAGAAAATAAATGGATGAAATACTAGTATTTACTTCAATACATCAACAAGTAGACATCAGGTTTATGTTGTGATGAACGAAATTTAAGTCATTTGATGAACACGAAGATCCAAGTCTGAGGTCGTCCTCTCCTGGATGTTACTCTTTAACGCTTTGGAGGTGTGAATCTCTTAGAAGTAAAAAATATTTGTGTGTTTTTTTGAAGTCCTTCGCCAAAAAGACCCCAGACCAGAAAGTCTTTTGGCAAATATGCAAGGGCGAGTTATGTGATCCAGAGTTGAGGTTCCTCCAGGCTGGTATTTTTGCCATCTTCCCCTCCTCTGGATCGTAAAACTCCCAAAAATATTAATCAGCTTTTTCCCATTTCATTTCTTTTCATTTTGGTTATATAATTTGGTGTATAGAGCAATAAAGAATTATTAAAAAAAACACATAAAGCTTCAACTTAATCAATTCACAGGAAGTGAAGTCATTTCACAGGAAGTGAAGTCATTTCACAGGAAGTGAAGTCATTTCACCGGAAGTCAAAACTGCAGGAAAAACGATGATAGGAATTTTTGGTGGCTTAAGTTCACACCTGGATCATTGGAGACGTTTGTGTGTGTGTCTGTTTGTGTATGTGATTGTGTGTGTGTTTATGTGATGTGTGTGTAAGTGATGTATATGTGTGGTATGTGTGTATGTGTGTATGTCTGTGTCTGTTGAATGTGTGTCTGCAAGTGTCAGTGGGTGTGATGTGTGTGTGTTTGTGTGTGTGTGTGGTGATGGGGAGAATGGGAGGCAGGGAAGCGTGATGAGATGAAGGAATAGCAGAAGAGAGCTTTCGGTGAGATGTTCTCCTGCAGCACTGCTGAATGATAAGTGTTCTCTGTGAAGAAAATCATTGGATGCTTGAGAGCCATATTTATTTGCTCAATGGAACGTCAGCAGAGGGTTAGAGGCTAACCCCTGTTTTGGCTCAGCAAATAAAACCATCATTCCCAACATGATCAACACTGACAGGCAGTCAGAGAGTTTCACTGGTAACCATGGTAACCTGTCAGCGGTTGGGATATATCTGGCAGCTTGTGAACATTTTGTTCTGAAGTTGATGTTGGATGCAGGAACAAATGCGAAGAATCGGGCTCTGAGCAGAATTGTGATGATTTGAAAAATGAATCAAAACTCTAAAGACGTCTATCCACATCAATACATAATTACACGCATGTAATACGTATACTAAAAAAACAAGCACATCAAATCGTAGTTATGAAGACAGGAATAAGAATTTGACTTAACAACCTCAATGTTTTGTTGTCCCTGGACAGTGGCTAAGCCTTTGACGGAGCTTAGGTTGAGAACTTGGGGCTAGCTGAGATAGCCACGCTATCTGCAAGGTTCTCAGCCGCTTGCCTCCGGCCACCACCGCCGGCTATTAGCCGCTACTACCAGTTAGCATTTTTCGTCAGTTTGAATTGGACCACGTATAACAATGTCTTGAGACATTCGATTCTTCTTAATGTAATTCACCGCCTCGATTGGGCCTTCAAATGAATCGTCTTTGCCAGACAGTGAGGTGATGCGAAGGACTGCCAGGAACTGAAGCCCAAACCGTAAGTCTCTGCAGCCTCGAAGGAGCCGCTTAGCTTCAGCAAAGGCCGCTCTCTTTTCCGCCAACACTGGAGGATTCAACTCAGCTTGGCAGCAGACGCCTCAGCTTCCTTCCTGTGAAGCTGAGGCGTCACACGACGACTCATTGTTTCATGATGGTTTGGCAGCAGTGAATAAGTAAAAGTGGATTATTTAGGGCCAAGGAATCAACCCCAGCAGGGATCTTCCCAAAGCTACCTACTCCTCCTTAAACTTTCTTTCTGGACTAAGTATGTTTTGAAATTACCTCGTGGATTAAGACTTTTGTATACTCCGACATTTGGAGAAATGTTTTTAAATGATAAAATGTATTGGAAGCATTTCAATCTTTCCAGAGCTTCAGTTTTCTTTCAGAATCTCCAGCACAGACCTCCTGCATTGGTTTCTCATTGTTTTCTGTATTTCCTTGCTGCTCTATCATTTTCCAACCACCGATGTTTCCTCCGTACCCCACTAAAAGGATACCAGGGTGCTACATGTGAGCAGAAGGTGGACCCTTGTTCGTCCGACCCCTGCCATAATAACGGGACATGCTACGCCCAGGGTCCAGGTCCACTTGGGTTTGGCTGCAGCTGCACAGCTGGCTTCACAGGCCCTACATGTGCCCAGCTGGTGGACTTCTGTGCCCTAAATCCCTGTGCCCATGGGGTCTGCCGGAGCGTGGGCAACAGCTACAGATGTCTGTGCGTCCCAGGTGAGCTGCTGCGACAGCTGTGTTTTTGAATGAATGCTGCTGACTAGGGAGAGCCGGTCAGAGGAGACGCTTTTTACTTCAACATTACATTTTCTTCTTCTTCGTCTTTGGTCTGTTTCCTTCAGGGGTCTCCAAAGGAAATTCTCTGTCTCTATCTTCCCCTGTCTTCTGCATTTTCCTCTGTCCCACCAACCAACTGTATGTTCTCTCTCACCACATCCAGAAACCTCCTCTTTTTCTTCTCCTACCTGCAGCTCCATCCCCAGCATCCTTCTACGAGTAGACCCACTATACATGACAATTGAAGTCTGCTCCATCCACCACTCTCTCACCGCTGGGAAAACTCTCCATCATTTCATCCAACCCACACCAGAAATTCTCTTTCTCTTCCAACTGACAACCTACTTGTGGGGCATCAGCGCCGACTACGTTCATTGTGTCACCTTCAAACTATCTGAGCTTGGGACCAGCACTGGAAGTACACTGGCCTGTGACCCCTTCGAATCTGGGTTATTCTTCAACATTATCTTTATGATAATGTAACGTGTCCTCCACAACTAAATAGTTGAATCCTTGGAGGTTTACAGCTGTTTTGACATCTCTGGCTGTTCTAAATGATATGTCGTGATAGGAGCTTATTTTCAGATACAGCCAGTGCTTATTTATGCAACACGTCTTTGTTGGTCTCACTCATAACGGTCTCTAGAGGATCATTAGACAAGAAACCACTGGACCACCACTCATCTTGCCAGGGAAAGTAGAACTTATCTTTTGCATCATTCTCTATTATGTTTCATCCTTTTCCGCTGCACTGTGCAGATGAATTGTTTGCTGTTGGTTGAAGACAGGCGCTAAACCTTATGTATATTTATTTATGCTAGAAATGAAAATCTGTCACAATCTCTTTCAACAATTCAAACAACAGCTGATGCACCCCGGCACGGAAATATTTGGTTCAGTGGAATGATGACTAACCTTTCCAACATCTGACAGCCACTTCACCGCGGCCCACACACCCCATTAGCTTTAACAGTTTTTAGAAGCTTCCGTTCTTTCTCCTGCATCAGCTCAGTCCTGACTAACGCCAACCTGCTCCTAGGCCAAGCTACTTCTTTTGTAGAGTGGCAAATAAGGGAAATGTTTTGGTATTTAAATGTAAGATTGTGTATATTGTTGGCATGTCCAACAGATTTTTTTCAGATTGGAAAGATGTCTTTCTATAAAGCTTTCAGAGTTTTTAACAGCTTAATCTTTTTGTAGAGATAACTTGGCCAAATATTTAAGCCACACAAGCTTTAAAACATGCTCTTCATGTTTGTTCAAGTTCTTTCACTCTGCTGAGTCCTCCATGCAGAGTAGGTATTATTCCTTGCCAATTATTTAAATGCATTACCTTTTATTTCCCTGTTTCACTGATCCTTTTTTCTCTTTTCTTACATTTCTTTCATATTGTTTTGTCTTCTGGTTGCCCTTCTTTTGTCTTTCCTCATCTCTGTCCTCCTGTCGTTTACCTTATTTCATATTATTCTCAGCCTCTGTTTTCCAGTTGCCATGGTAATGCGGGTGCCTTACAGATCGCAGGGTGTGAGTGTGTGTCAGTGGTGTTTTATCTGTGTATTTGTACTGCTGTGTGAGTAAAATAGATTTTTTATGACTGCATGTTGGGATCCTGTCAGAGCCCGCTGGCTGTTTGGGACCCCATTTACAGGACGCGGTTTTAGGAAAAAGCTGAAGCTCTTTTTCCTTTGCATTTTAAAATACTTCCAATATCATATGGTAGTGTATAGAACGAGTAGGACGAGCCGTCCTCTAGTTTCCTGTCATCCAGTCCGCAGACAGAATCTTTGAACAGCTGTTGACATTTCACTGGCATTTCAAAGAGAGGAACCTAGAGCCTCTAACTGGACTCATTAAATTGCGTCCCTTTCCTGCATAAAAACATTATTTGTGACCTGAGGAAGCTCTGTAGAACTTTCCATCAGCATTAGCTCCCAACTGAGAAACAAATCAGTCACAGTTAATGACTCATGTAAGGAGCGGCGACCAGGGGGGGAGGGGACTAGTATGAATGTTGGGAGTGTGAGAAGGTAAAAGTTAGAATACCTGAAGGTCTATTAACCCTTCAGTGTCAATGTGTAAACATTCACTATTCACTTTGTTCCTGTGTTGGATGGAAAGTCATCTATACCATGAAGAGATGTTCATTACACTTCCTATTTTATTCATTACCCACTTAGTATTATTAGTAACACGCGAGAAACTGATTGTCTGTTGCTGTCCACGCTTTCAGACTTTGCATTTACCTTCTGCCTCGGTGTACTGCTGCCATCGCGTGGAAAACAGAGTGCACTGCATGTCATCTGAGCTTCTGCTGAATCTCACTGAAGGTCCTTGGCCAAATAGTGGACAGGTGGACAGTGGACAATAAATTCATAGAATTCAAAAAGTTGAAGGATAGGAGGATGAGCACTCAGGAGGAGAGGCACGATGGGATGGACTGGAGCTTTTCCTGGATCCAAGGACAGTTAGTCAGAGGCGCTCTTTAAATAGGGATACATGTGGACAGGAATATAAAAATAAAATAAAAAACTAGAACAACTGAGATTCCATTACTGTCAGTCGGTCATTCAAATATCGTCATCAAGAAAAAACATCTCTCTGGCTCACTGATGAACGCTTGATGTTCAAATATGTTAACATGACAATAAAGACCTTTTAAATGAGTTGGGAGGATTTTTTCATAATATTTTGTGGGCAGGTCTAAGGAAATTGTTTGTTGTTCTATAATGATGTTTGATGTTGTTCCAGTTCTTTATCACGTCATGTTCATGCATCTTTAACAGCAAACCAAACCAGAACAGAAGGCGGATGAATGAGGTCACATCCTGACTGGACAGTTTTTATGACGTATCATCATATCCTGTTTTTGGTCTTTGTCCCCTGCTACGTTTATATTTTCTAAAGCTGAAGCTAAACAAAAGTTTGTGGAAAGCTGACCAAGAACCTTCTGTCCAGGAGCTCTTGCTCCACTGGCCTGGCGGATATCAGCGTTCATATGAAACGCACTGACAGAGCAATCTTCAGAGTGTTTAACTTCCTGTTGATGAGAGGAATTTAATAACATTTTAGCGAACAGACTCCTTCTCACATCACGTTAAAATATTTTAAAATCTTGATCGACACAAACATTCATATTTCCATCCAGGCTTTCATGGGTTGTACTGTGAGGAGGAGTACAACGAGTGTCTTTCAGCCCCTTGCCAGAACTACGCCACCTGCAAGGACCTCATCAATGCCTACCAATGCGTCTGCACGCCACAGTTCGAAGGTGATTCTTTAAAGACAAGTCAACCATCAGAGTTTCCTGTACTCCATGAATCCGATGTTTCTCACGCTGTGTGTCTGCAGGAAGACACTGTGAGATCTTCAAGGATCCATGTCTGAAGATGCGCTGCAGGAATGGAGGCCACTGTCAAAGCAGAGGACTCAATGTCTCATGTGTCTGCCCACCTGGATACCTGGGTGAGCATCAATCACGGCGTGACATCGAGGCTGAATGTGAGGAAATGGTAGATAATGATTTTAATAGTGAAGAAGTAAGGAGAAGAATTAAAAACGTTATTATAAAAGGAAAAATACGAGTCGTGGTTTTCGCTTCTGACTATGTTGCTCACGTTGTTCTTGAACACAGTCTCACCTGTCACTCATCCGTTACTCACCTGTCATGCAGGGGAAAAGTGTGAAGTGGACATCAATGAGTGTGAGAGCAACCCTTGTCACCACGGAGGCACGTGCATCGACCAATCAAATGGCTACACTTGTCATTGTCCACCTGGTTGGGTGGGTCCCAGCTGTGAGATCCGTAAGTCCACCTTTACCACCAAACTTTATTTAAAAAGTTTTTTTGTGATTTGTGAAAAGTTTCATACCTCTGTGTCTCCGTGTGTGTGTTTGTGCGTCTGTGTCCGTGTGTGTGTCTGTCTCTTTGTGTGTGTTTTTATCTGTGTTTGTGTGTGTGTGTGTCTGTGTTTGTTTTGTGTCTGTGTGTGTGTGTATGTTTTTCTCTCTGTCTGTGTGTGTGTCTGTTTGTCTGAGTCTTTGTGTCTGTGTCTCCTTGTGTGTGTGTGTTTGCCTCTGTGTGTGTTTTTGTTTCTTTCTGTGTGTGTGTATATGTTTGAGATTGTGTGTGTCTGTTTGTTTGTGTGTCTGTGTCCATGTATCTCTGTTTGTGTCTTTGTGTGATTTGTCTTTGTGTGATTTGTATCCGTGTGCGGCTGTCTGTGTGTGTTTGTTTGTCTGTGTATGTGTGTGTTTGTCTGTCTCTTTGTTTGTCTCTGTGTCTGTGTACCTGTATGTCTGTGTGTGCTTGTTTGTATGTGTGTGTCCGTCTATGTGTGTGTGTGTTTGTTTCTGTGAGTGTCTGCGTGTGAGTGTTTGTGTGTTTGTGTGTATGTGCTTGTGTGTGTGTGTGTGTCTGTTTATGTGTGTTTCTCAGACCTCCAGTGGAAACCAGCACACTCTGAGGACTCTCTGACCAACATGCCTCGTCACTCCCTCTACATCATCATTGGAGCTCTGTGTGTGGCCTTCGTCCTGATGCTCATCATCCTCATTGTGGGAATCTGTCGGATCAGCCGTATCGAGTACCAGGGCTCGTCTCGCCACGCTTATCAGGAGTTCTACAACTGCCGCAGCATTGATAGCGAGTTCAGCAACGCCATTGCCTCCATCAGACACGCCAGGTTAGGGTTAATGTGCTGAGTAACATGAACAAATTAAAACTTTAAAAGTCAAATGCTCCACAGCTGAAGTGACAGAGTGTGTGATCATCTCCACCAAAAAATTCTTCCGCAGAGATAAGTGAATAAGAACTGACTACAGACAGGCCGACATGCTCACTCTGTGATCCAGAACCCTACAAGAAACATTTCTAATTCGGCATTCAATTTGAAAAATCAGTTATCTACAGTCTGAAAAGACTGGGCGTTATTTAGGAATAGGTGGACCAGAACAGGGTGGACCAGGACTCTACTGTGGTCCGGCGCTGTGTGCTTCGGCAGGACTTGAGTTGTATATTATTTAATTTTATTGTTTAATTTATATAATTTATTTGATTATTATTTTATTTAACGTTTTTCCACGTTGTGGACAATAAAGGTTTTGTATTTGTAACTCGTTCTCCAGAGAAGTTTCAAATCAGTGGGTATCGAGCTGTTGGGATTTTAGCATTCCATTTTAAATGGAAGTAACTTTGGCCTTGAGAAGCAGAGTTTGCGGAGGGACCATCTGAGGAGTATTTGACCTTTATCTGTCCAGTTGTAAATCCCTGCCCCTCTTATATCCTCTTCTGGGTTAGGATTTAAGAGGGGCAGTGATTTGGCTCTGATTTTTGATCAGGTCCGTTCCCATGACAGACTAGTTGCTCCTGTTTGGATTCACTCTTCTACTCTGCTACTGGTCCACATGCTCCATGCATACGGTTGCTGAAGGATCTGTAGAGGGTTGTCCTGCATCCCACCAAACCCGGTCTGTTTGCTCAATCGCATTCAAACCAGTCATCTACTTTAGCTAGGATGTGTTCAGATGCAGAATTGGAAATCATTTCAATTACTTTCCCAACTCTGTTTTTTGTCCGAGTGTTGTTATATGGATGCGTATGTTAAAATGTGAGCATAGTAGTTCATTGTAGCAATGACAGGAAGTCTGAGGACCGAGACACAGATTCAGATGATCCAAAAGACCTTTATACGGTCATTCCAAGGCCCTGGTGACCAAAAAAAGAAGCATTTTATTAATTTCATTTCATACAGTTGAAAAATGCAAAAAAAGCAAGTCGTGCAGTCCAGCCCCGGTCCGATTACTCTTCTCAGGGATTATGAACCTCTGCTCCATTACCCTGCAGGAGCTTTCTGGGATTTTTTTAAAACAAAGTTTGAATAAGGATTTTCTGCCCAGGCAGAGAAACTACAGCATGAACTAATGTCAGAGATCTGTTTCTACATTATGAATGTTGAACAGGCATTTCATTTTTTTGACTGATTTCTGTCTTTTGTGAAACCCTCGTAATAAAATGAAGTTAAATCACTAAATGCTCTTTTTAATAAAAAGGATTGTTTACTCATTCATTTTTGTGACATCAAAAATGGACGTCATAGTGAGAATGTATTTGGTAATGAAACATTGATGCTCTATCAGTGTTTATGCTTTTTTTTTTCAATTAGATTTGGCAAGAAGTCCAGGCCGACCATGTATGACGCCGCTCCGATCGCCTACGAAGACTACAGTCCTGAAGACAAGCCTCTGGTGACCCTGATCAAAACCAAGGATTTGTGAAACACAACTATCTCAACGTGTCATGAGCACACACACACACACACACAGACACACTGACACAAACACACATGCAGACACTAACATGCACACAATAAAACAGTAAAAACACACATACAGACACAAACTAAAAATACAGACACACACGCAGACACACTCTCACTGACACACACAGACAGTAACGCAGACACACACACACAGACTGACACACACACACACATACACACACACACACTAACGCACACATGCACACACACAGACAGACAGACAGACACTAACACACACATACAGAACGTGTTATTATAAAGCTTAATAGCATTTCTTTAAATAATAATAGTAAAATTAAATTGAATGTAAAGTGGGAAACAACCAAAACTTAGTCTGTAGAAGACAAATGTGGAATCTGTGTTTTCCCGCCGGGAACAGGCTTTATTGTAGCATAAGAGCATCATTTTAGATGTGGGGAGTGGGAAACGGCACCTGTACCGTCTGCCACCGTCTGTCGGTCTGTGGCAACCAGTCACTCATCAGCCTAAAAGTGCAAACTCAGCAAAAAGCGGCGACAGCGGTCCTTACTGGTGTTGTAGAAATAGGTGCGTAGTCTTTCTCTTTTTGGAAATGTAAAAACTTCTGCAGTAGGTTGCCTTATTGGTGCATGGTTCTATTGACATCCTCTTTTGCTGTTGATTGTTTTTCTTCATGCTTGTATTTTCAGTATTTCCGTTGTATTTAGTGGTTAGTAGACCAAATACATGTATAAAATTCTAGTCACAGAGGTTTTCTTTGTTTGAAGTACATGTGGTCCTGTTCTTTATTGCCAGTTTCCAGTGGTGTTTGAAGAGTCAAGAGTTTACTCGACGTATTTCTGTCATGTTCAGGATATTCAATAGGTATATTTCGCATTGCACAGAAACATGGTAGTTTTTCAGTGTACCTGTTTCTGTCAGTGTAGGAAGTCTCCTCCTGTGGTGATCATTTTGAAATGTTTCTGGATGAGTTTCTTTGCTGACTTTAGGATGGAGAAGGAGGAAAAGAAGACTGAGACGGACTCTCCTCCAGAATTATGTGCTTCTGTGTCTGCCAGCTGTGTTGTTCCTTCGATTATCCTCCGAGTTATTTGCCTAATTTTAAACCTATTATCTATGTTGAATGATGTAAACAATTAAAATAATCTACAGAACTCACCTGGTTTCTCATGTTGTCCAACCTCCGGTAGCAAGAGGGTAGCCATGTCAAAGTTTTCTGTAATGGCCTAAACATTGTTGTTAAATCCGTTCATTGAGTAAACTAGAGTCAACATCTGACCAAAAATTGTTGTTCTTTGATCCGATGATAATGACAAATTAAGTTTGTTTGGATTTGATTAAATATTCAGCCTAAATAAATAAGATGATGTTACTGACTGTCTACCTGACTCCCCTGTTTTCTCCCTCCACACTGACTGTCTACCTGCCTCACAATTGTCTCACACCACACTGACTGTCTCACCTGTGCCTTCTTCTGTGACTCCCTCCACACTGATTGTCTACCTGCCTCACCACTGTCTCCCTCCACACTGACGGTCACACCTGTGTCTCCTTCCAGACTGACTGTCTACCTGCCTCACCTGTGTCTCCCTCCACATTGACCGTTTACCGGTCTCATCTGTGCCACCTGTGTCTCTGATCACCTGATTACTCTGGGGGTTCAGTCTGAGTAAGTTTAGAGTCAAAATGATGATGACTCAATCGTAGTGCTGTTGCCTCAAATCCAAATAAAGAGTCTATGATGAAAGTGAAACCTTTAATCACTGAGTCAAAAGGCAGAAATAAATAATGAAGAAAATATGAACGCAACTTGAAGCAAAAGTAACGTTAATGAAGGAAGTTTGTGGAGGAGAGGAGCAGCGACTCTTAAAGATCCACCATCATGATGAAATCACTTTACTTACACTGTTTTTGTATATTTTATTTTTTTTAACGGTAGGGGCAGTGAATGGCCCATTGATCATTTCATTAGATTCTGGTCGCGATCCGGACCATTACTGGCTGTTCATGATTTCTACTCCATCTGCAACTCCTCCCAGGAGGATGTTAGCTTCACCGGTGAATCTTCTGAGCGAAGCTTCAGACGTTTGCTGTTCATCCTCTCATGATTTTAACAGAAGGAAACGAAGGTCCTATTTCACAATGTTGAAGAAAACAAAGTTACCCAGTCCTTCTCAAAGTTTAGTCAGAAATCTGCAGACCGCTGCTAGATGTTGAGTAGATATATGAAACTGTGTGACCAAACACTCACAAGTGGAGTTTCTAAACCTCTGCAGATTAATCTGTTGTTGTATAGATATGATGATCATCTGTGGACCTCAGACCTTCCTGGAATCAGCACGTCCTACTGCAGGAAACATCTCCCCCTCTGATTGGTGCTGGAGAGTCCACCACATGAGTAACACCTTCCTGAAGTTCATGGTCTTTCAGGACTGACCTGTTGCTTTTCTTCTTCCATCCTTCATATCTCAGCTTCCGTTTGATTCTTCTGGTTTATCGCATTTCATACTCATGTGGCTACGTACTGGAGGACCAGCCCTTCCGAAATGGATTATATTAAAAAAGAAAAAGTTTTTTTTTTTTTTTTTTTTTTACAAAGTTGCTTGCACTAGTGTTTGATTACCTTGATGTCCCAGAATCCCCGGCTGTACTCCACCCACATAGACACAGCAGTCACATATAGGAGAAACGTGGAATAAAGCAATGTGTTTTATTTTAAAGAGGATTTGATCAAATGACATCCTGAACTCAGGTTTGGGGGGATTCGACATTAAACAAAAACCAGGACACACGTCTGACTGCCATCATTTAACGGCAGCAGGTGTCTGAAGCAAGATCTGTCCTCATCATCTCATGTCCACATCACTCAGTGTTTCAACACAGCTGTGCGTCGTAAGAAGTCATTACGGCACTGTAAAAATCAGCAATAAGCGTGGATTTAAATGGAGCAAAGATTCAAACACTCACTCCTCCAGGAACCACATGCATTCTGACGCACGACTCAAGTTTTTGATAGCAGACGCTCAGCTTCCACTGCTTAGAGGATGAAGCAGCCGACCATGAAGCTGATGTTTCACATTCAGCCTTTTCTGCATTATTCAAACATTATGTACGCATTCCTGCCATTGGAGAGAAGACTAGGACCTTTTTTCTAGTCTTACAGGTCAGTGACTTTGCCACCTTCCTTCACATATGCCAACTAATGATTTTACTCCTCGTTAGATTAATTTTCTTAGTTTTGCATCAGTCACTTCTAAAGTTGTTCTTTTCTCCTGAGCTATGGCCGTTGCATCTGATCGCAGTCCCGTGATGCACAAGTCCTTTATTTGGCTCCTTTAATCCATCGTCCTAGCTGCCGGGAGTAAACCATACCTTTTAACAAACATTTTCCTTCCAGGGTAAATATAATGGACTACATCATCATGCCTTGACTGGCATTCATCATTCTCTCCAACCAGGTCTCCACAAATATTTAACTGGAAAAAGAAACTTCTGATCATTTAAGAGAAATAGCACTGTTGGTTTGGGTGGTTCATAGTTGGATGATCGGGGTAGTAAGTCTCTCGTGATCTTGCTTTAATAGAGGAGCTCATTACAAACAGATCTTATAACAGAGGAGGTCTTTTGTGTACCCCTCTGCTTGTCCACTACCAAAAAGCCTCCCATTCAGATTCAGCCTCACAGTTTTATGATCTTACAGTGTCAAGACATTTTTTAAAGTTCCAGTTATCTGCACAATCAAGACATGAGGTCATGCACATCAATCATCAGACAGAAAATTGAATTAATTTTATTTATAATCAGTTGTGATTTAATTAAATTTACAATCAGTTGTGATTGAATTTAAAGTATAATCAGTTGTGATTTAATTAAATTTACAATCAGTTGTGATTGAATTTAAAGTATAATCAGTTGTGATTTAATTTAAAGTATAATCATTTATGATGTAATTAATTTCATAATCAGTTGTGATTTAATTAATTTCATAATCAGATGGGATTTAATTAAAGCTGTATTCACTTTCTTTCAGCTCCTGAGAGAAACAAGATATTCTCCCACAGTAGATCGGTTTCTGCCTGAAGTCTCTTATTACCTGAAGCTCATGAACGCATCACGAGAGGCAGGAGCAACGTCCCCTGCTGGTCCGATTGAGAAGTGCAGCCAGGCGGAGCAACCCACCGCTCATCACAGACCGACCGGAGAGGCGGAGGAGGAGGGCCGGGAGCCGAACAGATGTGAACTGGACTACGGGAAGAGAACGAGCTGTAGGAAAGACGGAGAACCTCTGATTCTGATAAAATGTGGCAACCAGCGTCGGAGCGGCTGCAGGTAAGACGGGAACTCTTCTGGTCGACGGGGAATCGGTAAACGGTCGATTATTCAGACGCTAAATCCGCCGTGCTTGGCTCCAACCCCATCAGACTTGATTTTCTCAGCCAGAAAAAAATGGCTTTAGTCACCTGGATGCTTCAAGCGGTCCATGAAATGTTAGGAACCAGTTTCTTTCGATCGGTTCGGTATCCTTCAAATACACCTATTTACACGTGCAATCATTTGTAGCTAACCCGTTCATCGTGGAGAAGCTGGAGATTGTCTCGCCGATGAGCGGATTCCAGGAGTTCGTGAAACCTTTTTTCCTCCGAATGTAAGTTCGTATCTCCAGCCTGCAGGCCTTCTGCTCTTACAACTCCATCGCAGCTCCTCCGTTACGTTCCTCCGGTAAACAGGCTCCGTGAAGACGTTCCTCCGGTAAACCGGCTCCGGTGGAACCGTTCGCCACTAAACCAACATTCATAACGCGTAGCATGCTAAGCTCCAAACCGATCACCGAGACCCGCTTCACGTCTCCTGCAGACTTAATGTTCTCCAGATGTTGGCCTCCCTGCCAAGAAACACTTGCACAATCGCTGCTCTGGAATCAGCAGCCATTAAATACATCCCATAATGATAACACACATCTGCACAACCACATGGCAATTCCCTCTCACCTGTGGACAGCTTTAAAAATAATGAATGATTCGTTGTTGATTCATTTTGATTTAACATTAACATACATAACATAACATTTAGTTAACAGATCAGCCATTACATTATAACCACTTGCAAACTCACTGAGTTTATTTAGTTCCGATGGTTACCTGCCAGTGGGTAGGATATATTTTCTGGTTCCCATCTTGTCAGTGGATGGTATATATTATCTAGTTACCATGGTAACCTGTCAGTGGATGGAATATATTATCTGGTTTCCATGGTTACTTGACAATGGGTTGGATATATCAGGCGGCATTTGTTTTTTGACCTGACGTTGATGTTGGAAGCGGGGGAAATGGACCAGAAGGAGGATCTGAGAGACTATGACAAGGACCACATTGTGATTTCTAGTAGACTGGGTCAGAACAGCTCCGGATCTGCAGGTCTTGTTTGGTAATCCTGGTCTGTTTTTAGAACCTATCAAAGTGGCCTCATGTAGGATCACCAGGCTCATTGATAGTGGTGGAGAGTGAAGGTCAGACAGTGTTGTCTGATTCCACAGACTGACACCGGACACACAGTAGAACAAACTGCTGAAATTTCCCGTTCATGCTGGGTCTGATGGAACGGAGTCAGAACACACTGGCATCACATTGCCATCATAGACCTAGACTGCTAATAGCTGCTGACTGCTACTAGTTGCTGATTGCTACTAGCAGCTGACTGCTGTTGGTCGATCTTTTGTCGGGATGGACTTCGGTGGTTCAGTTGTTTCCTGATCCTTATGTTTGCATTTTAAGAAATTTGACATCTGGAAACATTGGCTTTAAAAGCAGGTCAGTAGCAGCTGCATACATTATGCTAATCTCCAATATCTGTGATAGATCATGTTTAAAATGTTAAAGTTAATAAATCTGGAAGCAGATTTATTAACTTTAACTCTGGTCCTTTAGGTTGGCATGTTTGGAACTCTGGTTTAGAACAAATGAATCTTAGCCTTACAGTAAGCCTGACGGCTATCTGGATCTCTTGGTCACATGATGTCTGGATCTCTAGGTCACATGATGTCTGGATCTCTAGGTCACATGATGACTGGATCTCTTGGTCACATGATGTCTGGATCTCTTGGTCACATGATGTCTGGATCTCTTGGTCACATGATGTCTGGATCTCTTGGTCACATGATGTCTGGATTTCTTGGTCACATGATGTCTGGATCTCTTCGCTCTGGCGCCAGGGCCCAGGAGGACAAACAAGCAAAAAAACGCCCTTTTCTATGGGTACTTAATAGTGACATTACAGTAAACTATGAAAACATTTTTTATGCACATAAGATCTTGCTGTTGCATCATGTCACATTTTGCAGGTCATCAGGCTTTTTCTGATACAATATGACTGAGATGGAATCTCTAAATAAGCACAAGTGAATAAATCAGCCGTTGCCTTGAACTGTGACCAATGGAGCAAGTTTAATGCGTCGTCTTGTCGTTCAGCCTGCATTCAGAGAATGTTTGAAGCTCAAACACAAGTCTGCTCTACAAACATGACATCCCCTTCGTAGATTCTTCTTTCACCACCCATGAAGAAAACACAAAGCTCAATTTATAATATCAGTAAGGCCAGTGTTCTGATTGATCGGGCAGAGGTTTAGGGAGTGCTTCATTTCTTTTGCAGTGGAGCACTTTATGGGCTGAGCATTTTAAAAATCTTTTTTGCTGGATAATGTTCATTTGATTTTGGAAGCAAAAGTTGATGTAGATTAGAATTCAATCAGTTGGTACTATTCATTAATGTGGCATGAGAGATCCTCATGGTGCGTGCTTTGGCCAGGACGCAAGATAACGGCAATTACTAATCTCTTGATGATGATTCAACATGGAATATGTACACTATGTACTAACGACTACACACACTGCTTCCACTGTTCTTTGACAGAAATTGCCAAAGAGTCCCTTACTTTAAAAAACTGTTTTCTGAGTCTTCAGCTATGGTGAGAGCAACATTTGAGGCTTATGCTCTCTGGGCGCCAGCAAGTATCAGTGTTCAGATAATGGGTCGTACCTGTGAGAAACTGGATCAGTCTAGTTATGCACTTGGACATTTAACCAACACTAAAAGAAAAATGGAAACCAACATGCTGAAATAATTTGAGGTATGAGAGAAGATTTAGTCTTTTTTGTGGTCATAATAGCTACTCAAAGTGTAATCACCATCATCTCTATGAATTTAAACTGACCTTTTTAAATGCCAATCTTCCGTCAGTTTACAAAGCTCAAATTTTGTAAGGCAAGCTGTGGTTACACTCTCTAACATAATAATTATATAATTATAAATTTCAACTTGTAATTTTGTCAAGTTTGGTTTGACTATAAAAGAACCGGCAGGATTGCTGCTATGGACCAGTTCATTTGAACAAATGTGAAAACTGCCACCTGTACCTCAAAGCACACCAGTCATCTGGATCTAGAACCTGAACAGTTGCGTGTTGGTTAGCTTCCAAATGCTGCGGTTTGAAAGAAATATGAACATACCATGGACCAAAAACAAGAACTGCTGTCACAACATGCGTCCCTTAAACTTGACAACCCTAACTTGACAAGCCTACTTGACAAGACAGCATACCTTGTTTGTACGAGCCATGGAGGAATTCCTGCCGCTGTCATGATTCCTTTATACATTGTGTATAACCACTTTGTGTCTTTGTGACACACGAATCCAGTGAGCTCCTTTAGCCCAGAACATAGCATTGTTTTGGATGGCCCCCTCACTACCCAATCAAGTTGTGTTCTTTTCTTTTGCCTGATTTTAAATTCTTGAGCTCTTTGGAGACAGCTGCAGGTCTTTGTGTAGGCAAAGACATCAGGTACCTGATCAAGTGTCCTCTTATTTTTCGATTAATTGTGGCATATGTCCATGTTATTCTCACTTGTGCTGTCCTTTGTTACCATAGCAACACCTGATTTCTTGCTTCGTTTTTGTCTCACTCAGGCGGGAAGAGAAGTGGAAAAAGATATAGATGGAGGGGTGTTGGTGCGCAGATACAGGTTGCATCTTCAGTGGCGACCTGCTTTCTGATAGCAGTCCTAAAGTGTTTTGAGATGCAATGTTCTGACGCTGTGTGTTAGTTTTGTACCATGCTTTTCTTTTCCTCTGGCTGTCTCTCTCTCTGAGTCCATTTCCCCATTGCTCTCACTGACCAATGCCTCTCAACTGTTTCGGCGGCCCCTCCCCCCGAGGCATAGGCCATGTTAGTTCAACCAAAGATTGTGCAATCAGCACAGGTCAGGGCACAAACCCTGATCTGTGCAATTTAAGCATTATAAGCACACTGACTCACACAACGATGGGGACTTCTGAACATGTTTGTTCCTCCATCAGCAGCTCTTTCTTTAGCGATGGCTGAAACACCATGAACCACAACAATACAGTATCCCACAGGGGAGGGAGGATGCCAACATACAGCTCCAAGTCTCCCTGGCATGCACTGATTAGGATGTTTTTGAAGGGGACCTGATTAACAGACAGATTGAAAGAACGTCCCCCCACCAGACCAACATGACGCTGCCCCTTCTACGAAGGAGGATATGCGGAAACAGTTTAGCCAGTTTAAGCCAGTGAAGGCCTGTGGGCCTGACACCGTCCCAGCTAGAGTGCAGAAGACCTGTGCCCTTGAGCTCTCACCAGTCCTCTGTGCTTTTGTAAATCCTACTGGACAGCCAAAATCCCCATTATCTGGAGAACTGCTATAATAACAAAAAACTGCCCACATAAATCAACCAATCCCGACCAAATGCTCTCAAATCCACTATCATGAAGTCCCTGGAGAAACTGCTGCGGAACACCTTCCATCCAGTTGTTGCCCATAACTGGATCCTCTTCCTAAAAGACTAAGAGGAGTATGGAGGACGCTGTGGCTTGACTGCTTCACTTCCTTTTCCAGCACCCCCCAAGAAACTCTGCCAAGATTCTCTTCGTGCACTTTAGCTCAACCACATTCCTCAAATTTTCAGACCCAATAGCCATTCCTGCCCTCTTAACTGACGACCAGGTAGTTGGTCTCTTCACACCCAACCTCTCAGAACTAAATGACAAAGCCATAGCTCCCATCTCCACCTAAATAACCCAGGGCATCATACGTCCACTCAACCATCACCTTTCACCACCAATTTCTCCTTGGAGACAAGGAAGTCTAGAGTCTCTAGTACCCTTTGCCCTATTAGATAATCCTGATTTGTCTCACGTAACACAATCTTTCGCCCAATTGGGTTTGAACCCAGCAACACAATTACCCACCATGAAACATTAACGTCTTCCATTTCTAATGATGGACTATTGAATTTTTTGGGTTTGAATGTACGGCAAAAGGTAATGTGAACATTAACCCTATACTCTGCAGAGACAGTAATATAGTGAGGTAGAGAATGATTTTTGTCCTTATGGTTTAAGCATTCTGAACATGCTTGCCCACCTGGCAGTAGGTGAACAATGGCCTTACCTTTGAAACACTAACCATGTTCGTGACAGCAGTCTCTTTTTTTTGTTTTGTCATTAGCAGGTCTTTTTCCTTTGCTGTGGTTCTGTGAAGAGTATTTTAGATGTTGCTGTGGGTTTATTGTTAGCATAAAAGAGTTGTCAGTGTTTCGTCTGCCAGAGATTGCCACCCCCAGGTTCTGAAGTTTGGGTACTTTTAATACCCACTTCATCCTGTAGAAGTATCCCACCAATCAAAACATCCCATCACAGCTCTTCTCCAACCTACATGCTCTGGGGATCCAATCTTGGTTAAATAAAACAGGTCTCGCTTTGCTTAGGGACCTCCCACAGTCCAAACTGGGTTGAACTCGTTCAGACATATTTCCTCTTGTAAACTGTCGCAGGATCTGAGGGGGAGGTTGTAAACACTCGGTCGGACAGCTTAGAAAGTTGATTTTTGCCATGCGAGGAACTGGAGGGCTGCTTACGGGAAGTAACCGTCACTGCATGTTGGGTTATCCTCCTTTTTTCTGCTTCACCTGTGGACCTGGAAGGAAGGATGTGTTTAAATAGCATCTGTGGTGCAAACCAGGCAACACTTGTTAAAAGTAAATAATTGGGTTTGTTAGTTTAAGAGGAGAGAGTTTGTGAAGTTGATATGTAGCCCTAGCGTAAGTCTAATTTGCTTACTGGTATATGGCACAGGAGTACAAAAAAGTATTGATTATTGGTTTTTGTTTCATGAGCACATGCATGATGGAATGCATGCACACCTGCCTGATCAATAGGTGACTAAGGAAAATTACATTTTTCAAAAGAAAAAGAGAAATGAGCAATGTTTTTATGTTAAGTCTCAAGAATATGCAAAATTATTCAAAATGTGTATAAAATTTTGCCTGACATCACCCACAACATTAGGGCCAGTCAGTGGTTCTAAAGTTGCGGCTGATTGTTGTAAATCAATTTTCTGTAGCGCTGAGTTAAAAGACACAAATCCAAACAAAAGAAAATTCCATCAGTTAGCCACAGGATTAGAACCAGTAACTGGTTTTAATGTTTAGGCTGGTCGTTAGCTCCTCTTCACGGTCGGACTGTTGCATATTTATTGCTCATCACCATTCTTAATACTTTTTACAAAGGTGAGGAGGATCCTTGATGCCCGGCCTCTGATGGAGCAAAACGTTTTGGCATGATGTTTTTGAGTTAATTGGCCTTATTTGATGTTTGAATGTCCTGCTAACTGCTGCGCTGATGCTGGAACCATCTGTAGTGCTGCCCCATGAGAGGAGAAATAAACCAGCTTCGAATTCGGCATCAGATAAGGTTCTAAAGTCCATCTTGCTTTAGTCAGCTTGTGGTAAGACTTTTTTGTGGAGTCTGTGTCTGACAAGGAATTATCTGGTGGATGTGTTTATTTTGGTTTCTCTGGAGCTCTTCGACTTGGCGGAGCTATTTTGTGGTGGATCCATAAAATCTGGGGCTATCTTTCTTTTTGTGGTCATAACCTTTTTTGGATTTTAAGGAAAACCAGACAGATTCTTTACCAAGTGGATGGACCTCAGGGGAAAGTTTTGTATGTGCACACAATTACAAGAATAAAAATGTCTAAAATGCTTGAAGAAATTTTTGGAATAAATTTACCTTACAAATAGGATTCTGGAAATAATTTTTTATTCCAGATCTGTAAATATTGCTCTGTCTTTTTTTGTTTGTTTTTCAGACATTGCACTGCCATACGACACAGTTAAATTACACATATACACAAAACATGTTCTTTACTCCAAAAGAATACAAACCCTCCAGCAGCCTTGTTTCGAGAAGCAGCTCTGTTTTGTTTTTTTAGTTGATTTAAATTTTTTTTATCTTTCTCTATGTTTTTAGAACTGTTTTAGCTGTCTTTACATTATTTTGCACATTCTCGCAATGTCCTTGATTAATTAGCACTAATGTGCTATAAATGTGCCTTGCCTCACAAAACTGTCACTGGTCTTACAGCCCACCATGGACCCTGTTTAGATTTGCTTCTAAACTGCGTTCTGGGTGTTCAGATCACAGAGGACAGCGAGACACGTCGACGTTTACACTTGTGTCTCTCCTGCGACTCCAGGTGTGTCAGCTGATCACTGATGCTCAGATTATATATATGATTTCCTCCTAACCTCTTTTGGACGTCTCTGACTGAATCAGTTACTGCTAACCTGCTGCAAGATTTCAGAGCTGAGTTCTATCTGCATTGACAAGAGATTAGTCTGCTCAATTTCAGTGTCAATCATGTATAAATTTGAACAAGTTAACCCATGAATTGACAGAGTATGTGTGGAGATTAGTCCCTGATTGACAGCTCACATGCCAAGCTTAAAAGAAGGTTGTCTCCATGCTGGAGACAGAACCTGTGTGGGTCCAGATTAAAGGTAAAAAAAGATGCAATAACAGCAGTTCATGATTGGGACACTAGTAGGGGTTGAGAAATATAAAAACAATAAAATCCAGTGAAAATATTATGAATACAATTCCAGCATTACTCCTCCAGTGGCCCCTCAGCTCAGGCCTTTTCCTCCTGGTGGGGGGTGAAAGAGAAGTGGACCCTCATCCCCCCTGTCTCGCCGTAGCGTGGCCAACCACAGGAATGTGAGCCTCTGACAGGAAGCTGTAAAGTGCTGACGGGAAGGTCAGCGAGCGTTTACACACATGTGGATTTGCTTTAACTTCTACAGTAACTTATTGTTTTATAAATAATTCAGCTAATCATATGACCTCTAGGAAAACAAGACCCCCAATACCTTGCCCAATGACAGCGGCTTCTAGAGTGATTATCATTTCTTCTAATTGATTTATTATCATGATACTTATTCTGTAGTGGGAAAATCATACATCATACTTTTACTTTGCAGCGGTGGATCATCAGATTGATGTCGCAGACGCTGGTGCGGTAAACTTTGACTCCTAGTTTTTCTAGAAGCATCTGACGCTGTACAACTTAGAGCGTTACTTACAAGCTGGAGACAGAAGCTCGTCCTTAAAGTTGGTTGAGGATTTTCAACAAACAGACCAGGAAGACGAATGAGAGCGCGTATTGGCGGGATCGGCTTTCGATTTTCATGGCTTGTTGCCTAAAAAGGTCCACATTGAAAACAGCTGTGAAAAGGAAAAACTATGAATGGTAATCCTTGAGTAGAGACGCGGTCAAGCATTGAGATTTACACTCGCCTACGGGCTATAGGTATATATGAATATATATAGATATGTTTATATCAATATCTATATATGTGTTTGTGTGTGTTGATGCAGATCATCATCGGCGCCCAAAATCTTTTAAGGGATTTCTGGTCCGTTGTTGGGTAGATTTATGCTTCTAATCCAATTTCTCTGATGGCAGGAACGCTGCCATCAGAGAAATGGGATTTTTCTTGAATAGCTATCAAACATAGAGTTACAGAGTCTGGGAGAAGGTTCTCGTTCTGAGGGTCAGACTATAAAGCAGGCTCATCCTCTTGGTGATTTTTACTTACATCTACGAAAGAAGTAAAAGTTTCATATGAAGACATGAAGCAGCACAAAATATTTTTCAAGTCAACGTCCTCATTGTCCGGGTTTACACCGATTCCTTCCTCTCGACTGAGGTCCTTCTGAAGGAATAGTTGTTATAGTAGTAGCGGTAGTAGTAGTACTAGTCTTCTCTCTTTGAGTTTGTGGCTGCTGTTAATCTTGAGCATCCTGTCTTGAAATTCATGCAGTTAGTTTTTTGAACAAAACATGTTGTGATGTTTTTAACCTTCGGCTGCATTTCTCTTGCTCGTTTTTTTTTTTTTTTTTTTTACTGGTGTCTGCCATGGGTTACAGTCACAGGCTGTAATTATTTTTAGAATTCTGATATTTACTTGCACTTTTGGGAACCAGATCAAATGTACTGCATGTTTGGTGTTGAAGTGAAGAGACACTTGCTCAAATCAGTTGTAGGATCAGATTCTTCTCGTCTTTGCTTTGATGATTCTTTTCGGCCACCAAATCCATGATGAATTGAAGACTTATTTTGCTTACAACTAATAAAAAAAAAAAAAAAAAGCGCTCAAAAGGGAATGCCTATAAGTAGTTTCCAAAATATCTCATCCAAAAGCTGAACAACAGTTGTTTAACTTTTAATCGTCGCACAATCCAGGATATCTAGTCTCGATTCTGTTCTCCCCTTCACCGGTGGCTTCTGGGACAAGTTCCCTGATTTATTCTCCATCTACATCAAAAATTGGTAAGTCCATTTCAAAAGTTGAATCTGTTAGAGTCAACAAACTTCCATGTGTCCGTTACGTTGTCATCAATACATCCTCAAGGAGGCAACCATGACACAAAAGCTCCAACAATCAATCGAACACATGGAAAGGTGTTGAACTTTGACACTGAGCGTCTTCCTGGTCTGTGATTCCAGTGACACCGTTCCATTTGGTCCACTTGGTTCGAACATTTGAGCTCCATGAAAATACCATCAGGATAAAGTCAAATAAATTAAAAGAAATTGAATAGACCAAAGCTTTTGGTAGTCTTAAAGACTGAAATAAGAGTCTTGAGGTGATCCGGATGATACCATGAAGTTCTCCGTCCTCCGAGATGCTAATGGCTCTGCTGGTTGTTAGCTTCCTTCCTGTCTAACTGCCAACATGTGTGCTAACATCAGCAATGATATGTTACTGTAGACTTTGAAATGATGTGTCTTCACTACAAAATATGCAATAACATTGGTTTATTCTTCTGTGGTTCCACACAGCGGTAGCTTTTTCCTCAGTCGTAGTGTTTACCCGAACCAATATATCCACATCAACTGTATATTTCCTGATTCAAGATGAAACGCTCTCTCCTGTGCGACACACCCACACCAGCGGTGTAAACATGTTTACATACAGGCATGTAGAATTCTTATTTTGCATTTCTCTCTGGTTTCCATCAGCACTTCCAGACGATGCTAAAGACCAAGCTGAATGTGCTGACGCTGAGGAAAGAACCGTTACCAACGGTTATCTTTCATGAGCCCGAAGCCATCGAGCTGTGCTCCACCACACCGCTGACAAAGAGCAGGAGTCACGCCGGATACAAGGTAGAAGCTCATGAGCCCAATAATCCCTCAAACACTGCCAGCATTTCTGTCATAGTATTAATGGAACCAAAGTCCAACTGTTGTTGCCTTTTTTGTTTTTGACACAGTTGCTCTAAACAGAGTTCCTGAAGTTTGTGTCTGAATCACATCCGTCAATAATTATAGATATAGAATTATAATTAATATACATTGTGTTTGCCTTTTCACCTGCATCCGAGTGCCTGTTTTTCTTCCTGATTCCTCTAAGTGTCAGATTGATGCAATGGGCTCTAAACCCCACTCTCTCCACTCTGCCCCTCCAAAACAGAAGATAAACAAGGGGCTCAAAATGAATTTGTCGCCGGGCTCTGTCATTATCACATAGGCGGTTTTAGCTTGTGTGTTGCCCTGGGTTAACCTCCCTTTCCACGCCCCCCGCAAAAAATCCCCAAAACATTAAAATAAAGAAAGGAAAAATTGAAAAATACAAATTAATGAATAAAAATAATAAATAATAAAAACAAAACAAACAAACAAAACAAAAAAAAAAAAAAAAATATATATATATATATATATATATATATATATATATATATATATATATATATATATATATA
>VRLP01006918.1:0-25027 GCA_009660295.1 Lophius piscatorius | reverse complement strand
AGGGAAGAGCAATAAAAGAACATTATAGGGATAAACCAATGAATAAATACTCCAAAGAAGTACAATATATGAATAAATCCTTTTTTTTAATAGGACGTTAAACGGTTAATTTTCATTTGCACAATATTCTTGACTTGTTCGTTTGAAGCCCTTTTATTTACCCGGTGCTGAAATGTGCTCTATAAATAAAGACGCCCCGCCTGCATGTGTGATCTTTGTGTAATATAATATCATCTGTATTGTCTTCATTACTGAGCGACTGTGGGATCTGATCCTAGAGCAGACCGCTGACTCCGTTAGGTCGAGTCCATGTGGACTGTTTGACATTTTTAATCAGTCACATTTCATTTGAGGGGTTCAATCGACCCCTGAACGGTACAACGCAGGGGGATAGGGGGCATTTCGGGGCTATAACCAGTCATGGTTAGTGGATCCAGGTAAGTCGGTGGATTCAGGAGGTTGTTTCTACATTTTTTTTGCGGGACTTGGTTCTTCTTTCGGGGCTTTTGAAGTCCGCTGAACCCGGGTGAGTTGTTTATGCAGCGTAACTCGACTCCTGCCATCTGCTGAGGCGGCATTTCCAAGACTGGAGGATGATTATGTGTCGGGTGTTGCCAAAGACAACACGGATCTCGTCCCGGGGTTGAATAACGCAGGTGGGGCTCGAAAAACAAACCGCCGGCGAAGAATACGCTGTCCTCAAGTCACCAGAAACAACTGACACTCAGATGGGCCTGCAGAGGATACTTCCTGCCAGTAGGTGGCACTGTGTGTTCAGCAGTGACATCAACTTCATGTCTGATGGGGAGAAAGTCATGACAAACCCTCCTTCTCCTCCTCACTGAACCAGAACCTACATATCCTGGTATGGAGGTCCAACAACAGTAACAGAACTGTAAAGGACCGACAGAAATAAGAATCATTCTAATACTTAAAGGTTATTTTTTCAAAAGGCGGCAGGAAAATAGGAAAGTTTTAAGCTCTGATCTAAAAGAACTGAGAGTCGGAGCGGTTCTGCAGCTTTCTGGGAGCTTGACCCAAATATTGGATGAATTAGAAACTGAGAGCTGCTCCTCCATGTTTGGTTCTGACGCCGGGGACACTGAGCAGAACTGATCCAGACAGATGGTTCAGAACACAGCAGAAGATCAGAGATGATTTTTTTGTTTCTTCTTTTTTTTGTTTGTTGTTGATTCTTGCACAACTTTACTGCCAAGTTGTAAGTATGCATGTAAAAATGTATATGAAAACGCGTGTGAGTATTTATGTGTGTATGTATTTATATATATATGACATCATCTGCTACATGTCCTGATTAACATGTAATTGCAATAATTCAAAAGTTAAGTATTTAATGCATCATTTTCACATTTTATGCACACATAGACCTGAGTGAGAGGAAGAACTGGATTGATTCTAGAGAACTCGCCACTAATTGGCGCTTTGGTGCATAAGAATCAGCTCGATTGAATATATACAATGAATATATATTATATCATTTTACAAAATATGTAAAAATACATATTTTATTCATTAGGGGGAGCTTCTCTTTTTTTTTTTAAATAAAAAACAGTTTTTGACACAACCTCACATTTAATCTGAGGAGTTCAATCAGGACGATTGCTTTTGGCTTTTTACCGATGTTGTCAAGGACGACAGCGTCGACCTTGTTTCTGATTCTTGTTCTTTAAGTCGGCCTTCATCCTCCAAAAGCCTTTAGTGCTGTCTGTCTGTCTGTCTGTCTGTCTGTGTCTGTCTGTCTGTCTGTCTGTCTGTCTGTGTGTGTCTGTCTGTCTGTCTGTCTGTCTGTTTGTCTGTCTGTCTGTCTGTCTATCTGTCCGTCTGTCTATCTTCTGTCTGTCTGTCTGTTTGTCTGTCTGTGTGTCTATCTTCTGTCTGTCTATCTGTCTGTGTGTCCATCTTCTGTCCATCTGTCTGTCTGTCTATCTTCTGTCTGTCTGTCTGTCTGTCTCTCTGTCCATCTTCTGTCTGTCTGTCTGTCTGTCTATCTTCTGTCTGTCTGTCTGTCTGTCTCTCTGTCCATCTTCTGTCTGTCTGTCTGTCTCTCTGTCCATCTTCTGTCTGTCCGTCTTCCTGTCTATCTTCTGTCTGTGTGTCTGTCTGTCTGTCTGTCTATCTTCTGTGTGTCTATCTTCTGTCTGTCTGTCTGTCTGTCTGTCTCTCTGTCCATCTTCTGTCTGTCTGTCTATCTTCTGTCTGTTTGTCTGTCTGTCTGTCTGTCTGTCTATCTTCTGTCTGTTTGTCTGTCTGTCTGTCTGTCTGTCTATCTTCTGTCTGTCTGTCTGTCTGTCTGTCTGTCTATCTTCTGTCTGTCTATCTTCTGTCTGTCTGTCTGTCTGTCTGTCTGTCTGTCTGTCTGTCTGTCTACCTCGTCCCTCAGGGATCGGACCTTTCAACCATCATCCTCTGCAGAGATTAGTTGTCATGACAAAGCCGCTCCTAATGGACCAGACAACCAAATCCGGACCCACAGTATCAAAGATGAGAGTAAAGAAGAGAAACGTCGACCCAGAGAGTGTTGGGAGTGAAGAAGTCAGACCCAGTGGAGCTCTGAGGGACAAACTTCAGCTCGCTGACATGTTTACATTCATATATAACTTAATACTTATTACGTTTGGTAATATATAAGGAGGTCACTACATTTTTAAGTCTTTGCTGGAACTAAAGTTTGCTCCATTTCATTTGCGTAGCGTCAAATCACAACAAAAGTAATCTCCAGCTTTTGTAGATTTTACTCTTAATCGTCCGGAGACAAATAGTTCTTACATGAGCAAGAGAAGAACAAACTCTTTGCTTTAACACGCAGAGAGAAATCTTGACAGCAAAAACAATAATAGCAGCTTTAGAGAGAGTTAACCTCCAAATGAGCTAACGGTACCTCAGGTTTAAGAAACCTTCATGCAGATGTCTCCATCAATGTCTGAGTTTACTGTCAGCCTGTAAATCTACTGACAACTTCAACAAACTCTCTGAGTATCTCCCAAATACTCTGTAGCCGCTCATCTCCGGCGCCTTCCACTTCAGCGGCTCTGTTCAGCTCACTGAACCCCCAGCTCCACCCCAAAAGGAACATCAGAGGAATCAAAGGAACTCTTGAAACTGAGCCCCCAACTAATCCTTCTCACAAACAAACAAACAAACAAACAGACAAACAAACAGACAAACAAACAGACAAACAAACAGACAAACAAACAGACAAACAAACAAACAAACAGACAAACAAATGCACAGGAGTGAAAACATAAACATCCTGGGTGGAGGTAATAATCCGTTTTATTATTATATCCCCGGAACGCTGGATAGTTAAGGATTTTTAATTTTGCATTTCAACAGATCAGATGTTTATTTCTGACACTAGGGGGAGCCTTACCTCCAAAACGCCATAGATTGTCAGATCATGATCCATGAGAACCTGCGAGATGAGATGGTCTAGAATAGATTTATCCTTAAAGCCCTTTGATCGGGTTTCGTTCATCTTCATAAAGAACCCAAAGTTCCACTGAGGTAAATTAAGCCCAAAGATAAAAACACGTCTGCACTTCTTCTTTTGTCGGGAGAATTTCTCAAGAGATAAAGAAAACATAACACGACCGCCTTTTCAGAAAACTGTGCCAGTTAGAGAAAAGAATCCTTTGTTCACGGATCGACGCACTCTTGTTGTTACTGTGGGTTCAGCCCGACTCGCCTCGGCGCTGGAGGTCACGCGTCACTTTTGACTCCCAGCCTCCGCGGGGCGTTCAATGTCAGCGACAACGATGTAGAGGTGTGGTTCTGTCCAAAACTGTGATCAGGGTTTCTTTGTGTGAGAGACGAATCCACAACTAAACTAAAGAAAATAAACAAAACATGTTTTATAAATGTTGTTCATACGTGTGTGTGTGTGTGTGTCTGTGTGTTTGTGTGTGTGTCTGTGTCTGTGTGTGTGTGTGTGTGTGTCTGTGTGTTTGTGTGTGTGTGTGTGTGTGTGTCTGTGTGTGTGCGTTTTTGTGTGTGTGTTTCTATGTCTGTGTGTGTATGCGTGTGTGTCTGTGTGTGTGTGTGTTTGTTGTGTGTTTGTGTGTGTACGTCTGTGTGTGTGAGTGTGTGTGTTTGTTTGTGTGTGTGTGTGTGTGAGTGTTTGTGTGTGGGTGTGTGTGTCCGTGTGTTTGTGTGTGTGTCTGTGTGTATGTGAGTGTGTCTGTGTGTGTGTTTTTGTGTCTGTGTGTGTGTGAGAGTCTTTGTTTGTTTGTGTGTGTGTGTGTTTGTTTGTGTGTCTTTGTGTGTGTGTGAGAGTGTTTGTTTGTTTGTTTGTGTGTGTGTGTGTGTGTGTGTGTGTGTGTGTGTGTGTGTGTGTGTGTGTGTGTGTGTGTGTGTGTGTTTGTTTGAGTGCCTAAATATTTCACCCTCCACAACAATAGGAGACACCATGACTCAGCTGTTCTAGGAGTCTGAGCTCTGGCAGATTTAATTAGTGATGTGATTTCTGACCACTGGCATGGAGTGGTTGCAGTAGCTGTCAATCAAAATCAAATGTCACCAGTTAACCACCTGAAGCAATAAAGTTTTTAAAAAAGTGAAAAATTCAGAGTATTAAAAGAGGAGTTGGACAAACCAACAGCAGACAACAATGGCGCTGTCTCAAATCACCTCCTCCCATAAAACCAACAGAAGAACATTTGAAATGTAATGAAGGAGTTTTAAGACCATTAATAAGATAAAAAACTATTAAGTTTATATCCTGTATGTTGAGAATAAAGTGTAAATATGAATTTGTACAATAAGCTGGAGCCATGCGGCGTCACCATCAATACAACAATGTATATATATATATATATATATATATATATAAAATATATACAAGATAGTCAGATAAAACCAACAGTTGAGAAATTATGGCCCAAAAACCTTTGAAGATAAAACGCCCCCTAGTGTCAGAAACGTAGAACTACCCTTTCCCAAAAACTCAATCCAGTTCTTCCTCATACTAAGGTCCATGTGGGTATTTGTTAAACAAAATGATTTGATGTTTTGTATTTGCGAAACACCAACGCTTTTTATATTTGTAAAATATGTTTTATTTATTCATATTTGTTTGATATTGGAGTTTAATGTCATTGATAGATGTCAGGGCCGAAAATCTCCACCCTAATATATATATATATATATATATATAATGTATTTTTTGCTATTTGTGCTGGGTAGAGAGCCTTGATACTAATGGGTTGTCGGTTCTGCTCGGGTGAGGCTGAGTGCGAGGAAGGGAGAGCCTGACCAAGAAAAACATTTTCTAAACCTCATGCTATGCTGCTCATTCATTCTCGGGTTGCATGGAATTCCTATTAAATTAAATCAGGGGTGTGTCTGGATGATGGAATAAAAGCTTAAACCTTGTCTGTCCGTGTGTCAAACTGCTAAAAAAAAAAAAAACATGCTCTCACACTCATGTCGGACATGTTGAAAGCTAAAGGCCGGATGAGGACACAGACGAAATAACGATCCAGCAGAAACTAAAGCGTATGCCATTACTTTACAACCAACAAGCGTGTTAGGATAACTACAGAATGTAGTTCTCATATAAAGTAATACGTTTTTGTTTTTCAAGTCAGTCAAAAAGACTACGCCTAGGTATGTGCATGGAAAGCCCCCAATCCCCTGTGTTGTTCAAGCAATTCCTCCTCATGTTGTATGTGAAGTTATGTCCAAAAAACAGTGTCGTATTTAAAAAGCTCAACCTAGTGAGTAAAATATGATATAAACAAGATAAATCTCCTAAAGTCGATCCATATGGACCAAATTTGGACAAAATCGGACAAACAGTTAATAAGTTATGTTCAAAAAAAAGTGTCATTTTTTTTTCTTAAGGCTCCCCCTATAGGCTAAAACATGAACTATTGGAGTAAAATATGATAAACACAGGATAAATCTCCTCAAGTCGATCCATATGGACCCAATTTTGACTAAATCGGAACAACGGTTTGTAATTTATGTTAAAAAAATATATATATATATTTGAAGAGCTCCCTCTAGTGGATAAAACATGAAATACATGAATATAATATGATATAAAAAAGTTAAATCACCTAAAGTCGATCCAAATCCACCGAAACTTGGACTAAATCGGATCAATGATTAGGAAGTAATGTCCGATAAAAAGGGTTTTTCTTTTTTTTTTTAAAGCTCCCCCTAGTGGGTAAAACAGAAACTACGTGAGGAAAAATAAGATAGACCGCTGGGACGATTCAAACGCATCAAATTTTGGTTAGATCTAACCAGCTGTTGAGATTTTATGGCCCAAAAACATTATGTATAGAATATATAGAAATATAGAACCAACCTTTCCCAAAATCAATTCAGTTCTTCCTCACGCTAAGGTCTCTGTGAGTTTAAAAATATGAAAAGGATCCACAAAACAGTTTTTGGGTTACCACCTTGAATGAAAAAGCAGCTGAGCTGAAATCAGTGAGAAACACTCAATAAGACAAAGAATATCCCGTCCCTCTGAGGACGACGGCCGGAGTGGACAAAAGTGGGCCAGAACCAATTTGCATCTGCTAATGCGTTTGTGGGTTGAGAGTCTTATTTCAGCGTTTAAACCTCACCAGGACAAGGTGAACGAGGATGTTTACGTCTCATGCCTCTTCTACGCTCTGAGCGAGGCAGCAACCGCCGGTCCAAACATCAACATGGCAACAAGGAGGATGGAGGCGGCGCCTGGAAAGTCCGGTCTGAAACTCACCCTGGACTTTCATCCGCTCAGCGTCACTCCGTCCAACTTAAGCTTAAGCTTAAAGCAAAGCTCCTAATATCCTCATTTCTTCCCTGCAAAACTTTTTCAAATATTCTTTTGAGGTAATCTGCACCGTTTCAGCAACTCACTCATCGCCAAGTAGGTCAGCAGACGGGTCGAGGAGTCGGCCCGGGGGAAATCCAGCTGAGAGCAAACAAGTTTGTTGTTCATCTAGAAACCTGCCCGTTTTAAGGAAAATGTAGGTTTTTGTTTTTTTAACCAAATAATGTTGGATTCTTATATTGAGCTCCAACCATCATGATCACGCCGCGCCGATCAGCCATAACATTAAAACCACCTGCCTTCTTTATGTTGTGTAGGCCAATTTTTTTTCTAAGCAAATCTGAGGTCCACTGTTTTTTCTTCCAACACCTTTCTAGCAGAACCGGCATTAACTTTTCAGCTATTTCTTCAAAAAGCTCCCAACGTGTATCAAAGAGCTTTGGGTGAACATGATCCTGTCGCTGGTTCATCAGTTGTCCTTCCTTTGACCCCTTTGGTAGGTACTAACCACTCTTCTTCTTCTTCTTCTTCTTCTTCTTCATCCTTCCACTGTTCCCTTACAGGGTCTCCACAGCAGCTCATCCGTTTCCATCCATAATTTCCGCTGGTACCCTGCTGGGTCATACGACCAGCGACGGTATTCCCAACGGATCCGGTTTGGAAATCAGCTTCCTGTTCCGCGTATTGATTCGGCATAGGTTTTCATACTGGATGCCCTTCCTGACGAAACCTTCAGGCTACTAAATGGCGATAACAGACGACCTTTAGAGTTGGGTCAGGCTTCTGTTAGTGAAACCCGTCGGTCTGGACACTCTACACTCTCTGGCATGTTGGTGCTGAGGGTCTTGTAGATCGCTGTTGTCAGTTTGTGTATTTTTCTCCAACATTTTCTACACATATGAAAGGGATAGACTGAGGAAATGATTTCCCTTTTTGGGGATTAAATCAAAGTATTCTGAACTGAACCGGGACCAAGAACACCCAACCAGATCTTCAGTTCTGGAGATGCTCTGGTCCCAATTAGGATTTGGCCCTTGTTAAAGTCGCAAGGACCCTAATGCTTTGCCCATTTTTCCTACTTCCAATTCTTTGAAGACAAAATATTCATTGGCGGTCTAATATATCCCACCCACTTAATCCTTTCATGTCCTCAACCAGAAGAAAAAAAAGGAATACCTGTCTTGTTGCATATTTTATTTCTTTGGGTCGGTCTTTGCTTTAGAATACCAGAAAAAAACTCTACTCATCGAACAGGACCCTCAATAACCATATATGTCAATGCCTCCTCCTAGGGGGCCCTTTTCAACTGCGGCGTCCCCCCATGGTTCCGATCTTTGGCTCCTTCCTGTTTAGCATTAAACATGCTTGGCACTTAAAAACAGGTTCAGTCACATTTTTGATAAGAAACGGTGAATAAAAAATGCGCACAAACAAACTGTTGAGCGAGACATTAAAGGGTTAAATATGTCATTTTTAACAAGAAGGTCAATGTCATTCCGGATTAACCTGTCAGGGGTTATAATGTTATGGCTGACTGATGTAGTTTCACCCTGAATTATTACTTAACAGGAGAGGAAAAATGAGAAGAATGTGAAGAACTCCCTCATGTACCAGATATAACACCGATGTATGAAGTTATTGCAGTTATAAGAATGTTTACCACATTTAAGGTGGACTATCGGGATGACATTATTCCGGAAAACTAACGCTGAGAATGTGATAGAAATGAGCCAGACTTCTAGAGAAAGTATTCCTCATCCCTTCTTGTGCGGTAAACTCTGGTGGAGTCATGGTGAGAGTTACACCCGGTTCCCCCCGCATGAAAACACATCACGCTGACTCAAACCCGTCGTCAGCAGGCGGTCGTAGGTTCCATCCTCTCTAAACATCGCAGACCTGCGAAGGTAACGTCTCCGATCCAGCCGTCAGAGAATAAACCTTTGATTTAAGTTTCACACACATGCAGCAGGGTGCTAAGATAAGAAAAAAAAAAAAGACTATACCGTAATAGCATAAGAGTTACGCTACGCTAAAGGCATGCTAAAGTAGCATGCTAACATGTTCACGATGACATGCTAATGCTGCGTAGCATATTATGTTGTAGCTTGTCATGTTCAACCTGTAGGGGTTGCATGTTAGTGTGCTAACAGTTGCTAATTAGCGCTAAACAGGAGGTAAAATTCCATTCCACTGAGTACCAGTCTCGATCTAGAAGCGGACTTTAGCGCTATTTTCACTTCTAGCCAGATGCTAAACCGCATTTTTGATGTCTGGGTTCGAATCTAGCATCATACTGCCAAAAAAAAACAGATCTAAAGGAAAACACAGACGCCTTTGAGCAACGCTGAACAATATCTTTACACGTAACGTTCAGGGTAATGTAAGAAAAACTGTAAAAAAAAAAAAAAACACTGACTGGATTTAGTGCCTCTTGACCCGGTGGGGAATGAATGAGACTATTGACAGAGAAATGAGAGTGAATGTCTTCTTTTAGGTGCCGTACAGTAGGATGCAGTGTGCATGAAAACACAGACACACACTCACACACACACACACACACACACATACACACACACACACACTCACACACACACACACACACACAAACACAAACACACACTCAAACAAACACACACACACACACTCACACACACACACACTCTGCTGACGGCTAGTAGACACTGCAGTATCTATCACCCGACACAAAAAACAGCAGACATGACTTCTGCTGTCTGAGACGGGCAGAAGTACGGACTGGACCGGCAAGTGGACTGGACCAGTAAATGGACTGGACTGGTAAATGGACTGGACCGGTAAATGGACTGGACTGGTAAATGGACTAGACCAGTAAATGGACTGGACTGGTAAATGGACTAGACCGGCAAGTGGACTGGACCAGTAAATGGAATAGACCGGTAAATGGACTGGACCGGTAAATGGACTGGACTGGTAAATGGTCTGGACTGGCAAATGGACTAGACCATTAAATGGACTGGACTGGTAAATGGACTGGACTGGCAAATGGACTGGACCAGTAAATGGACTACACCGGTAAATGGACTGGACTGGTAAATGTACTAGACTGGTAAATGGACTACCGGTTAATGGACTGGACTGGTTAATGGACTAGACCATTAAATGGACTGGACCGGTAAATGGACTGGACTGGTAAATGGACTGGACCGGTAAACGGACTGGACTGGTAAATGGACTGGACCAGTAAATCAGGATCGGCGACCATTCACGCCATCATTCAGACGCCACTGGGAGTAACCTGGGGTTCAGTATCTTGCTCAAGGATACTTCCGTGTGTAGTGAAAGTGAAAAAGTACCGGCTCCCATTTGTACAAAGTCTTAAAGTCAACATTGTCATTTGAAGGTCGTTTTTTTATCTGATGTTTTTGTAGAAACCGGATAGAACCTCATGTCTTATCAACAGAATATTAATGAAAGAAGGAGATTAAAAGCTTCTGTTATCTATCTTTATGCCATTCAAGTAATAAATTCAGTGTGAGTGACCTTTATAGAAAACACAATTAGAGAAAAATAAAGTGTATATAGAATAAAAAATGGTGCATTCATGTTGTTCGAGATTTTTCATTTCTGTCTCGTCTTCCTGTTTTTACCTCTTTTTCTTGTCGTGCGTAATGGATGCACCGGGGGAATAATCTTTTCTATGTCTTTTTTATGATGCAGGCAAGTCTGTGTTGAACAATATGAGCAGAAAATGCAAATATTTGTGTAAACATGTACGTAGAAACGGAAGTACAGGAAGCTGAAAACTCTACTTTAGTTCAGTAATGATGCATTTCTACTGGACGGTTCATGGCTCAAAAACTATTTCATGGATCCTTTTCAAATTCTATATCCACAAAGGTCGTAGTGCAAGGAAGAACTGGAATGAATTTGGGAAAGGTCAGTTGGAAATTTCCACCACTGGGGGAGCTTTAGCTACAAAAGCTGCTCAAGTTGTGTTTGGCCATAACTTCTCAACTCTTGGACCTATTAAGTCCAAATTTGGTTCATATGAATCGAATTGAGGAAATATATCTTGTATATATCATATTTTGTTCCTACTAGTAGTTCGTATTTTACTCACTAGAAGGAGCTGTTTTATGAAAATATCATTTTCGGACTAAACTTCCTAACTTCCTCTGAAGAGCGTTTCATCTGCGAAGCACCGGAGGGTTTTTCATGGCAGCAGATGGAACTTTTGACGTAAGATTACGACGTGGATGTCAGCGACTCGCTTTGATGAGTTTGGTCTGATCAAATCTAGTTGACGAAGGCATGAACCTTTTTGTAAGTTTGATTGCAGCCACAGGTGGACTGGTTAGGTGAGGAAGAGGTGAAACTTCAAACGTCGGCACTCGAGAAGGATTCTTGTTATTTTTAGCCGGTGAGACTACGCCTCCATCAATCCTGATAAATTACTATTCTTTCTCTCTTATAAGTGTTATTCTACAATTACTGCAGCATCTTTTGTTGTCAAGAGCCGCAAAGTTTGAGCACGAACTGACATGATGATTAGATGCATCTAATTGGAGCCGTCCAATCTGGATATATATATATATATATATATCTATAAATATACATGGGGCCAGAGGGCGACTCTACATAGCCCAGGAGTAAAATAAAATTCCCTTCTGTTGTCGTTCTCATCGGAGCAAAGATAAATGAACGATGGTCCGCCTCATGAGCATTAGATAATTAACTGCGTTGCCTTCCAGCGCCGTTCTTCTCGGTGGAAGGCTTTCCACCCTGAATATGAATGCAAATGTGAATGTCAAAGTAAATATGCAAGGTGGACTCGCTGAGGGCCCTGAAGAGTCCTCTGGATGTTCTGCATCCGTTTCTTTTCTTTGTCGCTGCCCTTGGAGGGCCACTTGAACCGTCTCCTGTACTCAAGGAGCCCTGGCCCAAAGTCTAATCATCTTTTCTCATGCAAACGTTTGCTTTTCTCAAACAGGAAATGCCCCTCTGTGTTGTAGTTAATATTCAATGCAAGATGATCTAAACATCAGGTTTACTTCGGACATTAGTAGGTATAGAAATTGACAAAAATGAAAAATGTTGAAGTCGATCGGGTCCAAACTCAGGGACCAATTTGTTCAAATACAACACCTGGAAACGGCAAAAAAACCCAACGACATTAAAATCGCGTGCTTATTCGAAATGGTGGACTTCCTGTTTGGTTGGCGCCATAGCAGCATAAGACCTTTTGGTAGATCTTGGTATGATAAACATCTGTACCAAGTTTCATGTTTCTAGCTTAAAGTACGTCCAAAGGGGAGGGTCTTTTGAAAACTTTTATGGGGCGCTGTAGAGCCATTTTGCCATGACCCCCAATATACGAAACGTTTCACCCGATCAGATAAAAGAGTTTCACGACTTTTCAGGGATGGAAAAGTCCCACAACAGCCGATTCTTTGGGTGCGAAAAAAAAACCCGGCACCTGGTACTGTTAGTGTCGGGTCCAGAAAAAACGACAGAAGCCTCGTTGGTGCCATCTTGTTGTAGCCACAGATGGCAGAAAAGCATCTAAACGTAGTCAACGGGTGAATACCGGACTTTAAGAGTGGGGAAGCCCCCGTTCCCCCCCTTCCCCCCCTTCCCTTGTTAACTTGTAGGAATGACATTTTCAAATCAGCTGACGAGAGAATTCCAACGAACAATTCTGGACTGATTCAAACAATGCGTCTGTTTCCAGCGGCTGGTTTCTGAACAGGGACTTCAGGCTTTCCCTCTGCTGGACGCCCTAAATTATAAAATTTAGGGCGATCAGATCACAAGCGGACAGCGAGACACGTCGTTACATACAAGAGTAAACGGCCACAAACATGCATTGTGATCCCATCACATATCTTTTGTAGTTTAAACGTTAATGTGTCCTGATGCGTCTCCGACGTGGACTTCATGGGTCAAATACGTCACAAAAACTGAAATGACTGATGAAGAAGAAGTCAAAGATAAATATGATGTCTCCTGTAGAGATACCTGAAAATAGATTAGCCTAATTTATGACTGAAGACTTTTTCTTTCTTTTTCTTTTTACGGCTGAGGGTGTTTGAGCAATTCTGTCTCGCTGAGCACTGAAGAAACAATCCGACACACTGGACACTCGAGAAGTGAACTGGGGGGGGGGGGGGCTGCCCAGTGTCACGGCCTTGAATGTCTGAGCTGATGGACGATTTACTTTAGCGATGTTTTTCTTGGCCTTCATGCATTAAACATGCAGGGGTTCGGCTGTTGAACAAGTAAACAGTGTAACTTTACAGCACAGACATAAACTATAAAGCCTTCTTTGCAAATGATTTGTTCTTGGCTTACATTGCTTTGCCCTAAATCTCAAATATCCTCATCCAACAGATGATGTTCTGCCTCCAGGGTTAAACTTTCCACCTTCTGCTCCTCCACTAATTTCATTTTCTTTTTAATTAATGTCTGCTGTCTTTTGCATATAAGAAACAATTTTTTTTTTAAACGTTAATGAACTGGAATACATCCAGGAATTCTTTGCACAGGCAGCGTGGCGCAGGGAGCCGCTGTGATTGATTAAGCGGTGGTTAAGGGAGTGCTTGATTTGCTTTGCGAGGGAATGTTGCATGGGCAGAGCATGCCTTTTTGGAAATCAGCAGCACTCAATCATTTTCATTTTAATTATGGAAAGCCAACATGGTAATCAAGATCAAAACGAGTTAATTGCGCAGCTTTATTTTTGGCGTTAAAATTAAACTCTGAATGTTACAAGCAGGAGGAAATCCTTTTGTCCTAGAAGAATGCACTCATGGTCCTCCAGCAGGAGCTTCGATGTGATCACATCCCCTCTACAAGTTCTACGATTTCTCTAAAACTGTTTCATGGGTCATTTTCAAATTAGTGTAAAAGAGCGAGGAAGAACTGGATTGATTTTAGGGAAGATCAGTTGGATATTTTCCGACACTAGGGAGAGTTTTCGGGCCATAATTTCTCGACCGTTGGTCCGACTTGATCCAAATTTGGTGCGTATGAGTCGACTCCAGGAGATCTATCTTATAAATATCATGTTTAACTCCATTTTTCATATTTGAATCACTAGAGGGAGGGTTTTTATCTTACAAAAAATACTGTTTAATCGGTTAAACATCCTAACCACTGCTGTGGTTTAAGCTAAACATGGTCCATATCAATCCACTCACAGATCTCTAACTTGTCTTTGCCATATTTTACTACAATTGTTCACATTTCTCTCATCTGAGTTTCTTTCTTTTTTTCGTAGTTCTCACTTACTCACTACACCGCTGTTAGTCCGTGACAATAAGTAGTATAAGTTATAACATTGGCCTCAATGCTGATCATTCTGCTCAGTATAATGATGCACTATTCACAGGCAGCAAACTGTGGCAAAAGGAGCAAACCATCATTTTAAAGCCTTAAATAGATTCATTGTGAGAACCCATGAGAAAAAATGGAGAATAGTGAAAAAATGCATCGTAACTGTGAATATTTCAGAAAAGAGTGTTACAAATATATTCAATTGTAAATTGAACATATCCTTTTTTTTTTTAGATATACAGTATATGTGGATGGGTGGTGTATGACGATATTAAAAAACACATGAATAACTTGCTGATGTTGCTGATTGACATTTATTCTCCCCAAGGAGGAATTTATCTTCACAAAAGGTAAGTAGGGAATAACCAGTAAAACAAAATAAGTGTTGAAAGTAGAAGAAACACTTAGAGGGATGTCAGACAACCAGCAAAAAATCATCTAATATTAAAGAAAGGGCCACGACCTACGCAAGACGGGAACTCAAATTAAGTTTAGCTTCATTAACATTTTACCCAGAAAATTACAATTCATGCCGCTTTAACAAACGACCAAATTGCGCCGATCAGATTCTCTGCAGTGATTGCCGATGGGATGCGGTGGCAGAGTTCGCAGTTCCCCTCCTGATTGCAAACAATCAGACTGATCTTTCAAGTGCAAAGGGCAACGGCATTAAAAAAAAAGCCCATGCAGAGCAGACCCGTTTTTCATTTAATATAGACAGATGATGAGCTTTTCTCCAAAAGCCTGCAGCAGCTCAGCTGCTCGGCTGCATGCAGGAAAAAAGAAAGAATTTCTCATAAACCCCACCGTTGTGTTCCCTTGTTACAATTAGCAAGAAAGTTGGATATAAGTTATTATTGAAAATTGTGACTGAACCTGTTTCTGATACGACCGAGTGGCAGCATGTTATTACGAAACAGTAAGGGGCCAAGGATGGAGCCCTGGGGGACACCATGAGTCAAAGTGGCCAACAAGGAGGAGGCATTAATCATGGCTATTGAGAAAGTCTTATTCCATATATTTAAGCCTGTGAGGACTAACTAGACAGAATTATATAACATGAGACGACCAGAAAAAGGTCGAATAAGGGTCAAATTATTTTATAAGTTTCTTTTTCAATTTACTGTTTGAACGTCAAAAAGTAAGTTCGACCAAACTATTAGTCCTTATATGCACAATTTGGAAAGTCTAAGAATCAGAAAATAAATATCTTTCAAACAATTTTTTCTCTTGGTGAGGAAATTAAAGGATGATGTTTTTCTCAGCTTTGAGTCATTTATCAAACTGAGGGGTTTTTTTTGAGGAAATTGGCCACATGACCCAACTTTATAAAACATAAAACTTTGGCAAGAGCTCAAAAATGGGATTGATGCTTTGATGTGTCGACAAGATGTTTCCAGTATCACGAGGTCGAGCTGAATGAAGGAGCTTCCAGCTGAAACCAGCGTCAAAGCTGAGGCTCATTTCCAACACGATGAAAGAGGAGCGCAAACATTTCAGCGAAGGCTGCCAAGCTGTGGTCGCATCTACGATCAAGCACAGTCCCACAGGGAACCGCCGAATTACAGGTGAATCGCTAAGTGGCGATCACGAGGACAGCTTTCCGAAGTTGTGACTCTCTGGGAAACTTTCCAATCAGCAAGCAAGAAAATGTTGAGGTGAAGCTAAATGAAACAGTTCTTACAGGGAAATGTCAAACAAAATTACTTCTAGGAATCTCTTCTTCTAGGGTTCTCATCGGAGCAGCCGCCATGGCCCAACAGATCCAACCCCCTCTTCTGATCCGAACCAGAACTTATTGGGGTCTATTCTTGCTCTAGATCATTCCCCCTAACAGTTATTATAGGAATCTGGGGGAAATCAAGGCAGCGTTCAAATAATCTATGACGAGTATCTCTGGACAATACTAATGACATGAATGGCAAGGTCAGAGGTCAAGAAACAACCAGTGAATATGACTGTTTTACCCCGCCAAACTAGTCTAACTTTTTAGCAGTATTAGTCCCGCCTACCAACAAGTTAGCACATCAATGGAGGCTTTAAACCGGCTCAAACAACAGGCGAATCATCTAATCTGGGTCGCTTTGTTTAAAGCAAAGGTGGAGTGACAGCGCTACAGCGTACAACTCTAGCTAGCATGCTAGTAGGTTGTGTAGTCGTGGTAATGAGAAGCGAAGCATTCCTGTCTGACATTTTTACCCATGCATCCAGAAGCTCTTTGAAACATCGCAGCAACAATCAGTCATCTTCCCTGTCCAAACGTTGCACATCCACAGTTTATGTTCTTTTTCCTTGAGTTAGCTGCTAACTTTACTCGCTACGCTTCAAAATTTTGTTGCTAATTGCCAAATCGTGCCACTGCACCATTTGTATTTGTACGTTTTTTGACCCGATTTGAGCCCAGATGACTGATGTTTATCGTGTAGCGTACAGGCGGGCGCCAGGACCGATCAGCAGTTTTCAGACAACCATGTGACGAGAGTTGGTTCCCCAATGTCAGCAAATTTTCTCTCACTGCGTCTGCGCCAAGAGGCTAGTGGCAAGTGGCTAATAACAAGTACTCGAAAAGTACGAAGTGCAGTTTGTGGCTGGTAGCTACTGAACAGCAAGGAAGAAAAATAAAGGTTCTTATAAGTCAGCGCGGTGCTAGCTATCAAGTTTATATTCAATAGTTAATTGTAGCTAGCTTACCTCCAGTTTTCTGTGTAAAATGGTACAGTCCATGGCGCCCTGGTCACAGCACAATTTTTTTCCCGGAGAGTTCAGCACAAAGGATGACTAAAATTATCAAAGCAGCTTGTTTCTGTCTTGTTAGCATGTTGCTAGCAAGTAATGCTCTCCCTGCCAGAGCTTTTTCAAACAAATCTTCAATAGCAACAACGAACCGCCTGGGTCGCACGCTACTTATTAACTTTGGGTTTTACATCGCAGATGATTAATTCGTACTGTACGAGTTGAAATCCAACGACAAAACGTCGCTAAAATCGCGCCGTGTATGCGCAGCTTTACTCTGCTAAAATTTGCTCACACTGTAGCTTAGCTTTAAGTCCACCAGTGGTTAGCGAAAGAGTTCCAGACTCCAGATTGATAAATGCTTCCACGCGTTTTGTGACGTTATGTTGACATTGTCAAATCCACAACATGGCAGTGATGAAGAGAAAGTCAACAACCAAACAGCAGTTCTAGAGGAAGGTGTGAAAATATATGTAGCAAGTAAAAAACAGTAAAAGTAGGACAACGATGAACTCCTGGTGGACTGTGAGGTCATTAAATGCATTGCTAGACGTGGACAGGAAGTTTCTTTACGTATTACTTGTTGCCAGTATTTCGCTGTAAAAGATAAAGAAACCCTGTAGAACATAAAACGGTAAAATACCATGAAAAATATATACTGTAAACTTGTTTGCAAGGACATTAGATTTAAAAAAAAAATGTAAATTACAATAAATTCAGACTAAAACATGAATGAAAATATCCAATTTTTCAAACATTTTCTTTTTTCACATTAAAATTACGGTAAAAAACTGTGAAATGGCAAAATTAAGAAGCAGTAAAACAATTTAAAAAGTAGTAGATACAGGGAATGACTCTTAATTGAGAAACAGTAAAAAAAAAATCTTTTGCTAAAAATAACAGAACATGATGTCAAAAGCAAATAATTATTTCAGATTTGACTAGTATGTACTTTTACAGTAAAAAACTTTGACTTTTTAGCGAGAACTTAAATTTTTTTTCTTGTAATTTATTGTCATTTCATTGAATGTCCCTTTAAGAAGTTTATAGTAGATCTATTTCTTTTTCATGGAATATTACAGTTGACGTACATTATTTTTCTTTGACAATGAAATTCCGGCAACCACAGCTGTCGGAATGTTACCGTAAATTATACAGATTATTTTTTTTTTTACAGTGCTATCGAAATAAACGCAAAATGTTCGTACGCATGATTAACGTTGAGTATAAATACCAACTAACTGCGTTCCAGGCGAAATAATGATATTTTGATTATTTTTATTTTTTTTTAAAGGTTTAATTCAAACTTTCTTACCACGTTTTCCAAACTGATTTTCAGGCGATCATCCGTAGAAGGTCGACACGGTTTTGACTCTTAAAACCGAAACTCTTTGCGGCTCAGCGTCACCCCCCCGGAAAGCCTCAAGTGGTCCAGTCTGAAACGCAGGGACTGAGTTCTGACTGACAACAAGGCAGATAAAACCTGATCTCTATCGCCTGTTTACACCTATATCATGTAAAGAATGCATGCAGTTCTGTCAGTACCTCAGCAAAACTTACCTTCAACCTGAAATTCCCCTCCTTACTTCTTTATCCTCACCTGTTTATGCCTCTAAACCCGATACCTGGACATTTCAGCGCGCGGTGCGACCCGATCAAACGGCGGAGTTATCTAGCATTATTAGATTCCATTCATGAATGAGAGCCAGAAAAAAAAAATGAGACACGTAAGGCGAAAGCCAATCACGTAATGGCATTCCAGCGCCGGTGGCACACAAACATGCAGGCACCAACACAGCCGCAGAACCTGCCTAGTCATCAAACGGGGCGACAGTCACTCGCATGAGAAGTGTTCTCTGCAGACGTCTAGACGTTCTGCATATCAGCTTGATATCCTTACCCTCCATAAGCCCCAAAAGTGAAGCTCCTCTTTCTCTGCGGCATGCCGACTATTGGATCAGCGAGTCAGTCAACTCAGTGCTGAATGGAGCCAGCGCTTGTGTCACTGGCGCTGATCGAGCGTGTGTGTTTGTGTGTGTGTGTGTGTGTGAGAGAGAGAGAGCGTATGTGTGTGTGTGTGTGCGTGTGTGTGCGTGTGTTCCACTCCCTCAGCCTCTGCTAACATGTCCTGCCTCCTCCTTGCTCACACGCCTCCTTCACAAACAGGGGGAAGGGGGAGGAATAGCCTGAGGATGTGGGAGGAAGGGGGAGAGCGCTGAAGAGGGGGGGGGGGGGGGGGGGGGGGGGCGCGGCCCCGCCCCCCGGGGGGGGGGGGGGGGGGGGGGGGGGGGGGGTGGGCGGTGCGGGGGCCTGCTGACCCGTCTCCCAGGGAACTGGAGGTGTAATGGCGATCTTTCTCATCCGCGCCCTCAAATGTCAAGATCAGAGAATATAAAAAAATTGGGTGTCGCATGCTTTTACTGTGAAATAGACACAAAACACAAAAAGTTACATTTTGATTTATCGTTTAAATAAAAGTCAAACAAAGACAAAAGACTCGACGGCAGAGTTCACGGCGTGCTGAGTTTGTACAGAACAAGTTTAACAAGAACTCAGCCTCTCTTTGTCAGCTGGTCAAACAAGCCGCAGACATCAAGACAAACATCTTCAATCACTAATGGCCTGATAAGAAGGCAGCTCCACTCCGGCACGCCGTCATGTGACGGCCGATGGGCCGTCCATAAATCCTCCTTCTAGACCCCCAAAAGGTCTGGGATATTATGGAGTTGTCGTCGCTCAGATTGTAGATGTTAGCTGATAGCTCCAAAACGCTGTCATTGATTATTCTCACATTTCATACCCACGTTGAACTTAGTGAGAGGAAGAACTGGATTCATTTTGGGAAAGGTCAGCTGGATGTTTCCCACATTTTATCTCCAACCGTTGGTTCCATTCAGTCCAGATTTGATGCATGTGAATCAACTCCAGGAGATCTGTCTTTTATACATCATATAAAATAATATAAAATATATTATCTATAATCTAATAGTTCATATTTTACTCATATGGCGGATCTTTTTTACGAAAAACACTTTTTGGAACATGGCTTTCTGACCGTTAGTCCAACTTAGACCAAAATTGGTGAATATGAAACGACTCGGGGATATCTATCCTGTGAACATCATGTTTTACTGTAATAGTTCCTATTTTACTCACTAGGGGGAGTTTTTTTTATGAAAAATGCTTTTTTGGACATGACCTCCTAACGGTTGTTCCAAATTAGTCTTAATTTGGTGAATATGAATCGACTCAAGGAGTTCTATCTTGTATTAAGTATATTTTACTCTGATAGTTCCTATTGTACTCACTAGGGGGAGCTCTTTATGAAAAAAACCTGTTTTTTGGAAGTAACTACCGAACCGTTGGTCCGATTCAGTTCCAAATTTGGGTGCATATGTATTTGTATTTTTCAGATTCTACTCTGAGTAGAATCAGCTTTTTTTTTTATTCCTTTTTTTTACGAGTAACACTGTTTTATCGGACATAACTTCACATTTACCTTGGCGTGTTGAATCAACGGGATTGCTTGTACAACGCAGGGGATTGGGGATTTTCGGGGCCATACCCTTGCTGTGGGCCCGGTTCTTTATTGAGATCACCTCTGGTGTGCAGACAGACGGCGGGTTGACGTGTCCCAGATTTATCTGGCGCTACTATTAGCCTCATTGATGGAAGCGAGAGAACGAGACTCTCCCTCGGCGGGACGAGTCTGAGAGACGGGCAGCGGCGACAACGACGCATTCATGCCGTCACGGATTATCCAATAAAGGAGGATTGCAGTCCGGCGCATCAGCCAGCTATCTGATAGACGCTCACTCCCAAAGCGTTTTTGGCCTCGTGTCATGTGGAACAATAATTCACGGGCAGCGCTGAACAGACAGTCGGCCGGGTCGGATTTGAAAAATAAGGATTTGAGTTGAAAAATGTTTTTTTTAACCTAATTTATGAATAAATAAGAAGTTTAGTGATGATCTGGTCCCTTCAACCACAAAGTAAACCGTGTTACTGAGCAGACAAGCCCTTAATTACCTCCTCCAGAGGGAGTTAAAAGGGAGTTATATCATCAGCCACGTGTCTCTGTCTGTTTATTTGTTTGTCAACAAGATCTTGCGAGGTCGTCAATGTATCGCGATGAAACGGAAGAGTTGATCACATACAGATTATTGAGTCTGGCTCACATTTTTCACTTTTTTCATTGCTTCATAAAGTGACGTTTTCTACATGTTATTATCTTGTTATTAAATTTTAAGACAAATCGCCGCATGAGGAGGAAAACGACCGGAAATCAAGCTTTAAAAAAATTCATGCAGATTTCTCCGTTAATGTCTGAGTTATTGCGCCTTCCACTTCAGCGCCTCTGTTCAGCCCAATGAGCCCCCAGCTCCGCCCCCAACGAAACTTCAAAGGAATCGAAGGATCAAATGCATCAACAGGCACCTTGATACGTCAAAACTCCAAACACCTTATTATTTGATTTGATTTGTTTTTAACATTTTAATTAGGATACTTCAAAAACTACCTCGGAGTAGAATTTTATGCAAATCCATCCTGTGGTTTTTTTTCCGTTTGTTCGCAAACAAACAAAGAGACAATGATGCACAGCAAAGAAAACACAACCTCCATGGGCGGAGGTCAAAAGAAGCAGTGACCCATAATGTTTTCAACCAAACAGTTGAGCAGGACATTAAATGTTAAACATTCCAACATTTCTGGCATAACCGTTGTCGCGTAAACAAGCCTGACTCTATTCTCGTTAATCAGCACAGTCCTGCTGATGGACTATGACATCATCGCTCCACAACCGCATCGCCTCCCGCACCAGCGAGACTGCGCCAAAATGTAGAAAACATCAGCAAAAGTTCTCACAGTCCTCGGATGACTTTGTGGGCGATGGACCTGACTTTGTCCCTCTTCATCTGAACGGACGGATCTTTGGATCCGCCTCTCATTGGTGGGAGTTCTGGCCCGCTCTCTCAACACCGTGAGATAAGGCACTGTTTGGATTTATCATGAGAAATGAAAAATATAGTCCAGCGAAAACAAAAGCAGGAACTCGTGATCCTTCGCCGCTCAAGCACTCAAACTCATATTTGGAATATAATCTGGATCTAGAAGATTAAAATCTATATTTGGAGGGTGGGCAATATGTATTGGATCAGGATCAAAGTACGGTAGCAGGGAGGGGATTTTATGGATTGGCGAAAGACTTAAAGTTTTTCGTTTAGATAAATAGTCCATCTGGATCAACTAGCAGTAATGTTTAAGACTCACAAATCCATCCATGTTTTTTTGACAGACAAATGTTTGTCCTCCTTTTCAGATTTATTCCTTAAAAATGTGACTCTGATCATGAAGAAGGTGAGAACAACAAATCAAACAAAACAAATGTTTACTCCTGGCGTCGGCGGCAGATTTCTGTAACGTAGTTATCAGCAGAACTTTGCATTGAGATGTGCTGTGTGATGCGTTCAATGTCTACTCAGTAAAAGTTTTTGGACAATGTCATCAAGATGTGTTCAAATATAATCTTGTAAAAGGTAGTAGTTGGTGAGAAAGTGGAATAAAAGTATTTTAAAGGAGCAGTTTGTAGACTATAAATACATTATCAAACCAGCTTTATTCTCTTCAGCGGTTCTGCTAAAAAAAGTAAAGTTTTAAATCCTTTTTTTTATTAAATTTAAATATCAAACAACCAGAACGCCTCGACAAAAGTGCTGATCGGACAAAAAATAACAGCACGGATAACGAGAATAAAAGACGGATCAAATAATCAGTTTGAGATCAAACAGGATCAAAGAACATAAAAACAAGCATGAAAATAAACGACGGCGTATCTCCGATGACGCGACGTGAAATCTTTAACAAACAAACATTCATTCGTTCGTTCGTTCGTTCGTCCATTGATTATCCGCGACCACCGACTCCATCCCGGCGACTCATCCTCGGCACATCTGATGTCCAACTTTATTGAAGTGCCACTCCATTGATTCAGCACGCCGCTCCGGGCGCTACCTCAGGTTCGTGTCTGCTTTCCCGACAATTCAATTAAGTAAAGCAGCTGCGTGGCGAGAGTGAGGCGAGAGTGAGGCGTTTGAATGGCCGCGGCCCAGAAAAGAGGCTTTTAATCCCATCACTTCAGGAACAACCCCCCCCCCCCCGTCCTTTGGCTCCTCTTTAGGCGTAAAGGAAATGGAGGGATGGGAAGAGACTCGTGAAAACAAAACAAACGTCCTCCGCCTGATACTAGTTCCCAAGTCAAACACTCGGGGGGATCAGAATAACATCAAGTGGAATAAACAGCTTTGTTATTCAAATCAGAATTGATTTGTAATTATTCATGTCGCTTGTTTTTCTTCTGTTTCATATTCCGACTTTATGGTTTTTGTTTTGATTCTTTTCTACTTGTGTATTCGCTGAAGCACTTTGGAACTTAGTTTAGACAAGTGGCATATAAATAAAGATATAACTGTTTCTGGAATACAAAAAACAGGCAATAGGAACAATTAGATAAATGAAAGGAGATCGTACTCGGAAGAATAATCACATCCCAGGTATCTACTCAACTCTGATGTGGTCCGATGACGTCACCATAGTAGGATTCTGGGCGTCGCCATAGTGTGATTCCTTAAAAACAATGGTACTGGATCCAGCCCAAACCCCCAATCAATCCCCTTCATCTCCAGCTGCAGACAGAACTTTAACAGAAATCCATGTAAAACCTGTGAGTTCTGCTGCTTACAAACCCAAACAAGGAGGACCAAACACAGAACACCGAACCTGCCCCTGAATTCTACACGGTGTTCCTGAGCAACACCGGACCCCCAATGTGGTTGCTTCACAGGAAAAATGTCACATTATTGTTTTCTATGTCTTCATTGTGTTGGATGAAGAGTAAACGTTATCATCATTAGTAGTAGTAGTAGAAGTAGTAGTAGAAGTAGTAGTAGAAGTAGTAGTGATGGTAGTAGTAGTAGTGATGGTAGTAGTAGTAGTAGTAGTAGTAGAGGTAGTAGTAGAAGTAGTAGTAGAAGTAGAAGTGATGGTAGTAGTAGTAGTAGTAGTAGTAGAGGTAGTAGTAGAAGTGGTAGTAGTAGTAGTAGTGATGGTAGTAGTAGTAGTGATGGTAGTACTAGTAGTAGTAGTAGTAGTGATAGTAGAAGTAGTAGTAGTAGTAGTGATGGTAGTAGTAGTAGTAGTAGTAGTAGTAGTAGTAGTAGTAGTAGTGATGGTAGTAGTAGTAGTAGTAGTAGTGATGGTAGTAGTAGTAGTAGTAGTAGTAGTAGTAGTAGTAGTAGTAGTAGTGATGGTAGTAGTAGTAGTAGTGATGGTAGTAGTAGTAGTAGTAGTAGTGATGGTAGTAGTAGTACTAGTAGTAGTAGTAGTAGTAGTAGTAGTAGTAGTAGTAGTAGTAGTAGTAGTAGTGATGGTAGTAGTACTAGTAGTAGTAGTGATGGTAGTAGTAGTAGTAGTAGTAGTGATGGTAGTAGTAGTAGTAGTAGTGATGGTAGTAGTAGTAGTAGTAGTAGTGATGGTAGTAGTAGTAGTAGTAGTAGTGATGGTAGTAGTAGTACTAGTAGTAGTGATGGTAGTAGTAGTAGTAGTAGTAGTGATGGTAGTACTAGTAGTAGTCCCTCATTAATGCTCTGTTTCACTTTAATATGGCAGGAAATGAGCTCATGTGGAATAAATGAGCTCATGTGGAATAAACAAGCGTTGTTCTGGTCCAAAGAGACGCAGGTTCTGATTAAACCTTCTGCGGCGACGTTTCTCCAAGCAGATCCATTATTATCTGTCATTTCAGGCCCCCCAGAAGAAATCCAATTTTTCATGTGTCGGAACTTCACTAGTCTGAGGCTGAACAAACATTAATCAACCCTCCACTAAGCAAACATCGGGTAAACTAACGCACTGCCGACTCAGCAGAACCATTATTGGAACAATAAAGCAATTTAGGGTGAGGTGTATTCTTCCCGATGTTTATTTTTATCGCCATTGGAGTGGGTGGAGAGAAAGAGCAGCAGGAGTGAAGGGAAAGGTTTCTAAGATGGAGGTGAGGTCAGTTCTGCTGGATGGTTTAAGACGGTGGTTCTGACCAGAAGACAGGAGGCAGAGATGAAGATGTTCAGATGTTCTCTGGGAGTGAGAGGAAGGACAGGATTAGAAAGGAGACATCAGAGGGACAGTCCAGGT
>VRLP01006917.1:0-25028 GCA_009660295.1 Lophius piscatorius | reverse complement strand
CTCCGTTCTACCCACTCATACCGCCTCCTCCTTCCCCGGACTAAGCTCAGCACCATGGGTGATCGGGCTTTCTATTCTGCTGCCCCTCGTCTGTGGAATGCCCTCCCTGACCATCTCAGGGCTCCACAGACGACTGACACATTTAAAAAATATAACCTTAATTAACATTGCTGGTTTTTGGTAAGGCTTTTATATAGTTATTATTATATTTTTTTATTGATGCTTTTATCTGCTTTTGCTTTGTAGCACTTTGAGATTTGATCCAAATGTAAAGTGCATTATAAATTAAATGTATTATTATTATTAGTAGTATTATTAATGTAAACACAAACACAATAGCTTCTTTACAACTTTTACAAAGGTGCAAATGACCCCAAAGTTCAAGAAGAAGGCCATGAAATCCAAATTCTTCCTTTTACTGGATCTGAATGTGTTTTCAGTAAAGACCTGGAAGCAAACAGTTTGCGTTCAATACCTGCGCAGAATCTCGTTGAAGCAGCTCAATTCTAAAAGAGCTTTGGAGCCGTCTTCTGGTCCACCAATCAGAGAGGGGGATTAAACCCTTTTAAAAGCTTTTAGTTTCATTCAACCATTGGTTCTAATTGACACAGTTTGGAGCATAAACATTGATCTCGATATATTATTACTTCTTTATTTGTATAAGATAAAAAAAAAAGACGTTTTAGGTCTTTTATGACCTAAAATGTGTAGGCTAACTAGTGCTAGCCTACAGGGGAGAACACGGCCCTGACATGTTTCTCGGTTTAGCGTGATTACAGGAGGGAGCCTTCATCACGGAATTTTGAAACCTTTATTTTTGAACAATTCCAAAGAGTAGACAAGGCAATGTTACGTAATAAGGCACGAGGTACAGATTAAAAACAGACAGGCGTAAACAGAGGATAACACATATTCATAAACCGTAGCCCCTATTGTCAGTCTGCTGCAACGTGGTTGTTAGCTAGCTAGCTTGACACCCTGCGCCCATGTGAAATAAGGTTTGGTCAGGAGCGTCGTGGGAGTGGGAAGTGATTGAACCACTGACCAACAAACACCTGATGCTAAAGGTAATCCTGAATGATTAGAGCTCCAGAATATATCTTTCACCTTTTCAGATGGCTAAGCTATAGCTGTTAGCGACTAGGCATTGAGTAAGCTTTTAGTTAGAAACCATGAAGCTAAAAGCTAACAGCTGATTTAATGTTAGCTACTAAGCACTGGTTAATATATATAGTGAATAAGCCTTTGGCTAAACAGCTAACAAATAATCCCTTGCTAAAATCTTAGCCAGCACACACTGACAATACTGCTAGGTCACTGAGTAAGCTGTTAGCTACTAGCCACTGTTTAAGCCGTTAGGTACTAGCCATATGTTTAGATGTTAGCTACTAGCCCATACACAGTTAGCTATAAGTCACGTGTTTCAATGCTAGCTACAAGCCACTAAGCTATTAGCTGTTAGCAACCAACTGAGCTGATTGCTACTCGCAACCATTAAGGTGTCAGCTAAATGCCATTTGTTTAGATGCTAACTACTAGCCAAGAAGCTATTAGCTACTAAGCAATGACAAACTGTTTCCTTAGAAGGAAGGGAACTGACTTAGATGTTAGTTTCTAGCCACTTACTGAAGCTGCTAGCCACTGACTAAGATGTAAGCGACTAGCCACTGGCGACGTTGTTCACTTCTAGTCACTAGCTTAGGTGTTAGCTGCTAGTCACTGACTGAGCTGTTCACTTCTAGTTACTTACTTACATTTTAGCTACTAGCCACTGTCAAAGTTGTGCGCTTATAGTCCCTAACTTAGGTGTTAGCTACTAGCCACCGGCTAATCCGTTTGCGTCTAGTCACTAACTTAAGTGATAGCGACTAGTCACTGACTAAGCTGTTCACTTCTAGTCACTAACTTAGATGTTAGCTGCTAGCCACTCGCTAATCCGTTAGCTTCTAGTCACTAGCCGCTTATTAAGCTCTCAGCTACTGGCTTCTGTTTATAATTTAAATCAGGATATAAAGATGAATAAAGAGTTATGAGGTCATAAGAATCTTTAACATCTAAACTAGGGTGTGTTCAAACCTTACGATCATTTTCCCCGCTGATAAATGCAACTACGCAACAACGCGACTACAGGTGTCTTGGCAATCGGTCCAGGATTAAAAGACTCTGAACCTCATGTGGGAATAGATTCTTCATCAGAACTGGGTTTTCATATCTTAAATATTCCTCTGTGGTTAATCTGAATCTTTTATTTATAAGCCAATATTTATTTATCTCTCCAAATACTATAATAAAAGTTGGATAATAAAGTGACTCGTGTTCACCGAGGACCGATCTTGATCTTCATCAGCTGCTCAGAAGTTCCCCTCACTGAAAGGCAAAACAAGATCGCGTTCAGAAAATTCAGAGTATCGCGCGTGTATTATGGCGGGTGATCGAGATTCACCGCGCCGCCGCCGTGGCCACCGCCGCGGCGGCACATTTCCAGTTACGGGAAAAAAACTTTGACGGATTTTCATCCTAAATGCTTTTCACGTTATTTTGACCAAGTTCGGCGTTCTATGGAACGAGTTCAAAAAAAAAAAAAGTATATCGCACTTGAATTGCAAAAAAAAAATAATAATAATAATAATTCGCGCAAGATTAATAATTGAAGACTTTCCCGTTGAGTTTACACCAGGGCTCCAAGGCGTTATTATTATTTTGTTTTGTAGATGTTAGGAAGACACGCATCGGTGTTAAGTTTCATATTTCTAGGTGAAACGGGGCTTTTATTCTTTTTAACCCTTTAGGGGGCACTGTTGAGCCTTTCGCAACGCCTCTTCCTCAAACCCGTATCCGTTCGTTCAACTCGTGACCCCTGATGTCGGAACCAGATTAGGGTTTAACACTTTCCCCTCGACAAACCTCTGATTAAAAAATCACTTATTAATTCCACAAAGTGGCGCAAGAGAAAACCTGCTAATTGGATTTTATGTTCCTACATACGATATTTTGGCTTTAACATGAAACCGTTTTTTTTCTGGGTTTTTTCTTATTATGTCAATCAAAGGATCTTTGTCTATTAAGGTTTAATTTAGCTTGAAGACATTGACGGTAAAATTATAACCACTTCCTGTTTAATGTTGACACGCTGGGAAAAAAAGAATTGAAACATTTCATGCAAAATTCAAATTGGCCGATTTCCTTTTGCAAACATGTCGCCATAAAAAACCTTCTGGTCGATTTAATAGCGTAAACGTTTATCGCATTCCGTGCCGCTAGATGAAACGTATGACGGAGGATGTATATTTAAAAAACTTTCTAAGGGGTTTTTCCGGGGAAATTCTTGAAACGCCGAATCCAAAAGATCCATTTTCAGGTCCTGATGCCTAAAATGAAACCATGGCACGTAAACCAGGAGGTCGAGGATGAACTCACTATGCAGCTGTGTTCGGGGGCAAAGGTCACGCCTTTCCCAAATCTCTCCAGAGATCCGCTGCTGCTGCCGCTGACGGACCTCTTCCTCATGATACCTGGACAGAAGCATGAAACACAGGTGAGGAAGAAAGCGGCGCCGGCGGGCAGAAACATCTGTATCGCGTCCTCTCACCTGTAGGGGTCAGCATGTCCAGTCTCTGTAGGCTGTTTCTGCGAGCAGGAGGGTAGCTCCCGGTCTTAGAGAAGCGGCGTTGGCGGTGGTTGAGCATAGCGGCTGGCGAAACAATGCCAGGGGGCGGGACTTTCCCCATCCTAGTGTACAAGTCCTCAATCTCTCGCTTCTGGGCGACCTGAAGGTTGACCACCTCGGCCAGATGTCTGGGCGTGGAAGGAAGAAGGGAATTTCAGACTTTAGTTAGTCCCTGGGCCATAATATAATAATTTGATGCAATTTGCGTTAATGTTGTCCGCGTCTCTACGTATTACCTTTCCCGGAGCTCCTCTAGTTCCACCCACATGTCCTCATTTTCACTCTCTGATTCGTCGGAGCTCGTGCAGGCTGCCGAGAGCCGCAATGATTGGCCAAAGCCGCCGCCACTCATCCCGGGGCTGCCAGCTGACCCCTCCCACAGACTGCCGCTCAGCCTCCGCCCCCTTCTCCTCTTCTCGTTCACCTCCTCTCCATGCTGTCCTACGGGGTTGTCATGGTGACCCAGAAGATGCTGAGGCGTCACTATGCCGATGCTGCTCTCTGATTGGCTCTGATCATCCGTGCTGCTCTCGGAGCTGATTGATCGGCCCAGTCTAGAGGGAGGAGGGGAGTGGGTGGTGGGCGTAGCCTGATTGATGGGGCGCCACTCCTGATGCACAGAGGGCATCACCTGGAAACGACCAACAGTGAAGTCGGAAGTTTTCTTCACTGCAAGAAACACAAAAATAGCCAAATTCAAAATCCGGCAGACTGATTCTCTGGAATTTCATCTGTCAGGACAATCTGTCAATCAAAGGAATTCCTGAAGGTGGTGCAGCAGCATTTCTGTGTTTCTGGGGTCATTTTTCTGGGGACGTGTTTCTGTGTGGCAGGAAATCAACAGTCTTTTATATTTTATAAATCTGACAGTTGCAGATTTCTGGATTGGTCAATATTTACGGACTGAGACTGACAGGTTCGTCTTACCCTCCTGGACAGGTGACAGTCTGGGTGACGGAGAGACGGGGGAGGAAACCTGGCGGAGAGGAAGAACATCCTCAGATCTTAGTCACATGGCACTCGTTGTTTATTCTATAATAAACATTACTGAAACCTCTGAGCGGCTAAAAAAAACAACAACAACAAGTTAAAATGCAATAAAAGTTTAATTTGAAATGAACTCGCACCTCCTGGTTGTGTCTTACTCTGTTTGCAGCAGACCAGGATGGAGGGGAGGAGTCAGATAGCTCCCCTTTGGGAACAATGGGAACATCAGGAATACCGGGAACACCGGTAACATTGGGGGAACTGGGAACATCAGGAATACCGGGAACACCGGCAGCAAAGACAGTCTCTGGTCCTGTGAAGGAGATTATATCAGTCGGAGTCCAGTCGGGTCTGATGTCACTGTGATGTCATCACGTTGGCGTCGTCTCCCACCTTTGACAGTGGGAGGAATTACACCGTACACTCCCCCTTGTAAGGACTCACCGTGAGGGGGCGGAGCCAAGTTGACCTTCTGCTGGACAGACGTTTGTGGCTGAAATGAAGGAATAAATGTTGCGTGAACTGTTCCACCTTCTCCTGTTCATCTCATCCTCCACAGGTATCCGGACCTACCTGAGGTCTGTCAGAGGTCCAGCCGTCGGAGGTGGAGCCCGTCCGTGGAGTAGTTGGACTGTGGGAGATTGGAGCCGGGAAGGAGGTGTGGCTTGAAGGGTGGATCTTCGGGCCCAACGACGGAGACATGGGGGGAGAGAGGGGACCCTGGGGGGAGGGGTACGGGAGAGAGAGGGACTGGGGGTGGAAGCCTTGGGTGGAGGTCCCAGGTGGCGGCATGAAGGAGTGTGCCACACTCATTGCCAGAGAGAGAACGTTGGCCAGGGAGAAGACAGGCTGGTCAGGTGGAGGCCAGTGAGGAGGTGGAGGGGGAGGAGGAGGAAGGGGGGCTGAAGAATAGGAGGAAGGGGAGGGTAGGGGAGAGTTGTTGTGGACTCTGGAAGGTCCAGAGGGGTAGGCCTGGTTGTGTAAGGGGGAGTATGGCTGGGGTGGGAGGATATGCTGCGGAGGAGGAGGAGGAGGGGAAGAATCCGGGCGAGGGTAATGGCGGGGGGCCGCGGGAGGTTGGGGAGAGGAAGCTGGAGGGGAGAATGTTAACGGAGATGTTAAAAAAAGGGAGCGAAACCCAAACTCTCCTGAAGACAGAGAGGACCAGGTGTTGGTGTACCTGAGGTGGTGTTGAATGACTGCGACCTCAGTGGTCTGACGGGGGGCGTGGCCTCAGAGTCAATGTGGAAGTCGGCACCCTTCAGGGGGGAGGGGTCGGCGTCTGCAATGTCTGATGAGAAGACAGATCATTTAAGTTTTCTAGCTGTTTTGGAATAAACTTTATTCACGAGATTTACACCGCAGAGGGAATCCTGGGGTCATGTGACCAACAGGAGGCGGAGTTCAGAAACAGAGAGAGCGAGAGAGAGAGAAAATGCAACCGGTTTGAGGTGTGTTTTTTATCTTTCACGTGTTTTATTTAGTTAAATTCTATGTTTATGTTGCACCTGACGAGTTTTGTCCGCCACATGCAGCATCTCACATTGTCCACCAGGTGGCAGCATTTCTTCCCTTTTGCACATTTAAAAAAAAAAAAAGAGTTTAAGAAGATTTTATGCTGTGATTCCTAATGTTTGATTTTGAATTTACAATTGAGAAAACGTTTCCAAGGTGCAGAGAGAGAAACAGCAGATTATGACTCATAGTTTTATAGAGTGTTTCTATGTTATGTCTTTATTTCATGACATCCACCGCGGTTACACCGGCCAAACGCAAATGGTGGAAAAATGCAGAAATTCCAATTTTTTTTTTTTATGTCTCTCTGTGAGTTTGAATAACGCTGAGATTCTCTAGACGTCAGCTCGACACTTTTTACGTTTATTGTTGCTGTACGCGGGACATTTTTCTAAATCTATTCCATTGGGGATATAAATTACCTAAAAATAAAATGATTGAATTGTTTATCTTAGACGAGACTACTCCACGTTTTAGACATTTCACAGATATTATCATATGTTTCTTCTCCTTTGCTTACCAGGAAGTGAAGATGAAGACAGATTTCTGCAAAGACCAGTGGCGGCTAGTTTTGACTGAGGAAACAATAAAATAATAAGATTAGAGTGAGGAAAAAAGAAAATAGACGCTTCAGTTTTCTGTTAAAAAAATGTGCTTGTGCAGAATCTCATTCATTCAGGTCGCAGGGATCTTCTGAGGTCCACTAAGACACAACTGGATTTTTTTTTTTTTTTAATGAAAACTAAAAGCAAATAAAAGTAAAACTCGAAATTTAAAAATTGTGAAGAATTTTTCTTTTTTTTTAATCCAAAATAATGAAAAATTTCATTAAATTCAAATTCAGAATTGTAAATCCAACAAATGGAAATAAAAATAAATAAATAGTCAAATGTTTTTCTTTTTGATAATTGTTTATTATCAAAAAAACTATGTCTTATTATAGTTATTTTTCAAAAACAGTTGGAAAAAACAAAAAAATATTTAAAATTAAAAAAATAATAATTAAAAAGTGAAATTACAAATAAAATTTATTTTTCAAGGTCAAAATTCAAAGAAATTTAAAAATCGTAAGATAAATTTTAGTTTTAGAAATAAAATAAAAACTTAAAAGAAAATAGAAATAGATTTAAAAAAAAATAAAAAATAAAAAAGGGCCTTTTCTTTTTACCATTTGAGAGGTATCCCCTCTCTCACTCACACACACACACACACACACACACACACACACACACACACACACACACACACACACACACACACACACACGCACACACACACACACACACACACCCTGGACTCGGGCAGCGTGAAGGTATTGAGGTTAGATAGCCTCTCGTTACTGGCCAGCTGCCGCCGCTGCATCATTGACTCCGCCCTCTTGATGATGTCATACATGCGTAGGATGAATCCTTCTCGTTCTGAAGGTAGGATGAAGTCTCTGTGGATCTGAGAACATGTAGATCTACGTCAGCATTACAGCCAGAACATTATGACTATAGGCATCCTGAAAAATCCACAATTTACATGGATAGTTAAAAATGTCATCATTTCAGGCAGAGAGAAAACGGACGATGTCGGATTTATTCCACTATGCAGGGGGCAAAGGTCAAATGTCAGCTGATTTAATTGATTAGATTTTATCCTTTATTAGTCACATACAGGAATGAACGGAGGGAGCAAGAGGAGTGAATAAGAAAAAAGGGATTTTCCACCATTCTATCGCTACACAGTTTCCAAAATGGGACGAAATGAGGCCAGACTTAAACTGGGACTTCACGAAAACCTGGAGTTCACGAAATCCTGGAGTTCACGAAAACCTGGACTTCACGAAATCCTGGACTTCACGAAATCCTGGACTTCACGAAAACCTGGACTTCACGAAAGCCCGTCTACATTATTAATCATTATGTCCATTTACTTGAAAAGTCCAGAGATGAAGATGCAGTGCTGTGATTGGCTCACCATCACAGAGGCGATGTCCTCCGGGTTGTCTCCGTCCAGGTCGAACTTAAAGGTCACCATCTTGCTGTTGTGAGTCTGCAGCTGACACTCCACCACGCGGTCCACCATGTCTGGCAGCTGGACAAACGCACACACACACTCCGTGACAAATGCATTCTGACACACACACATTCTGTCTCACACACACTCAGTCACACAAACACTCCATCTCACACACACTCTGTCTCACACAGACTCTGTCTCACACACCCTCCGTCTCACACACACTCTTTCACACAAACACTCTGACTCACACACACTCTTTCACACAAACACTCCGTCTCACACACACTCAGTCACACACCCACAATATGTGTCACACACACTCCATCACACCCACACTCCCTCACACCCATACTCCGTCACACACACACTCTGACTCACACACACTCGTTCACACCCACACTCTGACTTACACACACTCCCTCACACCCACACTCCGTCACACACACACTCTGACTCACACACACTCCGTCACACCCACACTCTGACTCACACACAGTCCCTCACACCCACACTCTGACTCACACACACTCTGTCTCACACACACTCCGTCACACCCACACTCTGACTCACACACACTCCGTCACACCCACACTCCCTCACACTCACACTCTGACTCACACACACTCCGTCACACACACACACTCCCTCACACCCACACTCTGTCACACCCACACTCTGACTCACACACACTCCGTCACACCCACACTCCCTCACACCCACACTCTGACTCACACACGCTCCGTCACAAACCATATGAGGTACATCAGAAATCAGGTGTTCACCCCTGTGATCTTCAGACGCGCCCTCGCTCTCCGCCTGAACTGCTTCGCCACCGCTCGACCGGCGACTCCGTGGTTGCCAGTTTCCGGTTGGCCGTCATTGCCGTCACTCAAACCTGAGGTGACATCGGACGCGTAGCTAGAAACGTGAAAAAACGCAAAGGAAGCGTTAGAGAGGGTCAAACGACCAGCAGGAAGTGGCCAAATAAAGTTGTAAAGATGTCTTACCTGTCGCCAGGTGAGGAGAAGCCGCAACCGGGTCCAGGTGAGGTTTGCTCGGTGTTGTAGGAAACGGCGATGCTCTGGAGACGAAACAAACACACTGACGGATTTCCTTGATTCAAAGGGGTAAAACACCTCCAGGAGGTCACAGCGTCACGTTGGCCTCAAAAAGTTCCATCTACTTGTAACCATGGAAACCGAAAAAATACAAACAATTTAAGTTCCCGAAGAGCTGAAGGAACCTCCCCTCATGGACTTATACTCTGTCTCTTTGTCTGATGTTTCCTCATTCATCTCTGCTGAGATTCAGATTTGCATTCATGCTAACGTGTTAGCATGTTTTAGACCCGGAGACAGACGGGAAGTAACTAAATACAAAAGTACTCCAGTTTTCAGGGATCTACACTTTACTTGAGTATTTTATCTTTTACTCCCTACACGATGAAACAGATATCAGACTTTTCGCCATCTCTCTTGTTAAAAGGGGGTGTGGCTGTAGCGTTGTCGGCAGGATTTTAAAAAGGGAGGGGCGATGGCGGTCCGATTGCTGTCATTCATACAACATTATACCATAAACCCGTTGCGTCTTCCATCTTACTCTGTTGAGTTTGGGCGCGTCCTCAATGACCCTTGAACCCTGTTGGACTGTAAATGGAACAGGCGCCCAAGCCCCTCCCCCTTGCTCACCTTGGGGAACCGCAGCACAGGTAGGGGCGGTGCTTTGGGATGAGGGCGGATCGGATAAGGACGTCCAGTCTCTGCAGGAGGGATTTCCCAGGCCGAACCAACAGGGGTGGGGACAGATGCGACAGGGGCGGGATTACAGACATTTGGGGGCGTGGCTTCAACCTTGTCAGGGGTACCTGGGGAGATTTCAATCTCACAATCCGCTACTATGGCAACCAGAGAAGAGAATGAAATGTCATTCAGAAAAATTGAACCACTGAAGTTAAAAACAATAAAATAATATTTAAATAAAATATTTAAAATCAGACATACGATATAAAATATAAGGTCATTAAATACTGACATGGAGGAGAGTAGGTCTCTTTGGCGGTTTTGTTGTCTTCCTCTTCGTCTCCTGTCCTGCTGGAGATTCTGCTGTTCACAGAATCTACCTGGCTGCTGCTGGACGACATCGTCGATGATGTCATCGATAGGGTAGGCGGGGCTTGCATCCAGGGGGGGCTGGGAGTTGAAACAGCAGCTGCGTCCGACTGTAAGTTCAAATAAAAAGTTTTAGACTGACGGGGAAGTGTTGAAATACATTCGACAGACTCACACTTCACACTCTTAACTATAATCATAACAAGTATCAAATAGAAAGGGACTATCTTGGGAAGGGGCGTGTCTACGGCTTTTACTTTGAAAGGTATAAAACAGAAGAAGTAGAGGAAGGAGAAGTAGAGGAAGGAGAAATCCTTTATTGATCACATACAGCCATACATAGTGAAATTATTTCTCTGCATTTGAACCATCCCTGAGGGAGCAGTGGGCGGAGCCTTTAGAAGCGCCCGGGGAGCTAGAGTTTCAGGGTCTCGCTCACGGACCCTACGACAAATAGACACTGGTGGGACTTGAACCGGCTACCTTCTGATCTTCCGATTGTGAGGCGGCCGCTCTAGCTTCTGAGCCCCCGGAAGCAGCATATCTAGGGGTTTTATTGTGAAAGGTATAGAAAAAAGACGCAGCATGGCTAGGGCTTTTATCATGAAGGTATAAACACAAAATACATTTCGGGAGGAGGCCCGGATGTCACCTCTCTGACCCGTTTCCATGGAAAACTTCAAACACACCTGATTGGCTTCCTTCTCAAAAGCAGAGTTGCTTGGCTTCTGTTTGGGTGGCTCGGGTTGGTCAGGGGCGGGGTCAGACTCGTCTTCCTGCGGGCGGCACCGTTTCCCCCGCTGACGCTTTATGGCCGTGACCCTGTGTCTGATCGCCTTGGCAACCACCTTATAGTCGGCCTCAGAGACGAAGCCCAGGACCACCTGGGAGAGAGAAAGAGAGAGAGAGAGAGAGATGGACAGGTGAAGCAGCCAGGTGATCTCGTCCGTGTGACGTCATCAGCGTGGCAGTGCCCGTACCATTTCCTGGGCCACCTCCTCGGGGATATCTTTGTAGAGCTCGAACAGGAACTCAATGGCGTTGTTGTCTTTGTACTTCCCGTGGAGCTTCTTGTTCTGGTCCATCTGGAGCCAGAGCTTCAGCGCCGCTTTGGAGCCGTCGTCATCCTCGGCCAGCGTCACGTGAATGCCGAGATGCTCCTGGAAGAAGCGGTGATCCAGCAGGTCCTGAACCGTGAACCTGCAGGAAGGAAATAATTGATCAGAGGCGACACTAAAAGCTGGTCATATAAGCCCTCTAGGGCTTTTATTGTGAAAGGTAGAGAAATAAAGGCAATGTTTTTATGGACTTTTATTGTGAAAAGAAGAGAACAGGTGAGGCAGTGTTTACAATAAGGGCAGATAAATGTAAGAAGCATTACACAAATTTTTTTGTCAGGAGCTTTTATTGTGAAATGTATGAAAATGAAGGTAATCATTTCTGAATAAAACTTAAGATTGGCGACTTTACCTCTGGCTGCTGTCGGTGCAAATGCAGCCTTCAATGATCTCCTTCAACTCAGGAACTTTGACCTTCGCGAAACTATCTGGCTTGATTCCCTGCGCCACACAAAAACACTGTCAATCACCTGGACACAGGAAGTGAGCAGCATTCAGGTGGGCGGAGCCTTACGCTGGTGACTTTGCGGTAGATCTGGGCGGCGTTCTGACACTCGGAGTATGGATACTCATACGTGGCCATCTCCAGGATACACATGCCGAAGGCATAAACGTCGACGGCCTCATCGTACTTCTCCTCGTACATCTCTGGAGCCATGAACTCCGGAGTCCCTGAACGCATCACGAACGCATCACTGAGTGACAGCCGCAGAAATGGCGCCTAAAACGTCGGCCAATGACTCCAGACTCACCAATGACGCTCTTGGCGAAGGACGCCTTTTTGAGCGTGGCCAGGCCAAGGTCTCCGATCTTGACGGAGGCTGAGGGTCCAGTGATGAAGATGTTGTCACACTTGAGGTCACGGTGAAGGATGGGGGGGCAGCGCGAGTGCAGGAACTGAAGCCCCTTCAGGATCTGGAAGCTCCAGCATTGCAGCAGCTTCAGCTTCATCTGACGGAAGCGCCGCAGGTACCTGAGGGATATGAGGTCACAGAGGGGAGGGACAAAGACATGGGGATCTGTAGTGAGAGAAAGGGGAGGGTAGACAAAAACATGGAGAGGTGGAGGTATGCGCTGGAGAGAAGAGGAACGAAGGTCAGTCGCAGCGGAGAAGAATATGTTTTGGGTTGAAAGGGAGGCAGATGGAATGGTGAAGATGAAGGAGTAGAGGTGAAGAAGATGCAGGAGTTTAATTACTCGGGCTCAACTGCTCAGAGCGATAACAAGTGTGGGAGAGGAGGTGAAGAAGCGAGTGCAGGCAGGGTGGAGTGGGTGGAGAAGAGTATCAGCAGTTATCTGTGACAGAGGAGTCGGCGCAGGAGTGAAGGGGAAGGTTTGCACTATGGTGGCGAGAGCAGCTCTGCTGTTTGGAGAGAGGGCGGGGCTTATCTCTATGTTGTGATCTGATGGGGCTCGGTCTGGTGTGGTGGACTCTGGACTCACGTCTTGAGGGTCCCCGACGTCATGAGCTCCGTCACCAGGATGGTGCACTTGTGCCCGCTGACTGTGGCCTTCCAGGAGTCGAAGAAGCGGACGATGTTGGGATGCTGCAGAGCCTTCAGCATCTCCACCTCCTCGTTGAAGCGCTGACGCTCCGCCTTGTTCAGACGGTGAGTCTGAGGGTTGGAGACCATCGAAACGGTAATTCATTCATGCTGCACTGAACGAGATGAGAACGTGCATGCAAAGCATGATGGGAAAATCAGGCAACACACAGTTTGGCCGTTCATTGGACTTCATCAAACAGCTAAAACGAGTAATCAACTTCCTGTTTACATTCTGGTTTCTATAGCAACCTCACTTTCGTCTGTGACGTAACACAACAAAAGTGCGACAGTCCTGAGTTTGTAGTCTAAAGCGATTATTTCAGCTGATCAGCCAACCGTTGACCCCGGAAGAAAACTTAAGTCTGAATCAAATCAGATCCATTTTATTTATCTGGAGCCAAATCACAACAAATATTATCTCAAGGCACTTTTGAAAAAAAAAAGAGCAGGTCTGGACAGATTGTTTATTCTACAGAGACCCGAGAATTCAACATGAACAGTGTGTCTGTAGAGAGAAAAAGAAAACCCTGCTTTTAACAGGCAGAAACCTCCATCAGATCCCACCTTAGGGTGGGCAGATAGAGAGAGAGAGACTTTCCAACTTTTTACACAACCTTTATGTAAAGAATGTAAACAAAAATTCCTCAAAACTGACATCTAAGAAGAATCATCACTTTTGGTTCTTGAGGAACGGGTCCAATGTAAGGGAGGGTTCTAAGTTCTAGAAAAATGTTCTGGAGGTCGGAAATCTTTCGAGGACAGAGATGAGGAAAATGTGAACAACGTCTTTTCTGTCCAGTCAGACCCGAATCTCGACCTCCATCCTCAGGGCGACAAACATAAACAGGAAGCTCATCATCAACAACAGCAGGGCTGACCTTTGACCTCATTCATCCCAAGAGCTGTTATCAACACCAACCAGGAGCCAACAGTCCAATCAGTCCATAACAACAACCTACTGAGTCACTTATCTCACACACACACACACACACACACACACACACACACACACACACGCACGTACAGTCGTTATGCTTCATGTGTTTGTTTTTTTTGTTATACATAAATGTAGTTTGAGGAATCATTAACAAACCATGCTTTTATTTTGATAGTTCGTGGCTCTTCCTCTATATCTAGACACCAAATTCTTCTTCTCTTGAACTAAAAAAAAAAAAACTATGTAGCTTTTTAATCTTTCTGATAGTCGGAGGGTGAATCTCTTCGGTTCCCTGTGTTAAATATTTACTATCAAACCTGTAATAAATAAACCACCTATCGCTGCTCCGCCTCCGGCCGGCCAATCAGAGCTCTGCCTCACCGACCAATAAAACTATAAAGTCGGACAAAAATAAACACACAATGATCAGAGGAAAACTTCCATCGCCCGATCGTAGATTCTTTAGGCGATGAAATGAGCAACAGAGAAAAATCCAAGATTTACTATCTGTCATCAGAAGGTGGCGCTATCGCTGCCGCCGTATATTGTTGCGTATGTATGATTCTCAGTATTGTCGAATATTTTGATGCTTATCTCGGGTGTGTTGGCGCATATTTCAGGACATATTTGGTGCATACTTTGCAGCGCTGTTGTGTATTTTGGTGCATTGTTATATATTTCAGCTTACTAGTGTGTATTTTGGTAATATCGTGATGCATATTTTTTGCAGTATTGCTGTAAATCCTGGTGCTTATTTTGGAGTATTGGTGCGTATTTTGGTGTATTGGTGCGTATTTTGGAGTATATTTTGGTGTATTGGTGCGTATTTTGGTTTATTGGTGCGTATTTTGGAGTATTGGTGTGTATTTTGGAGTATTGGTGCGTATTTTGGTTTATTGGTGCGTATTTTGGTGTATTGGTGCGTATTTTGGTTTATTCATGCATATTCTATATATTCTAGAGTACATTTTGGGTCAGATTCTGGTGTATCACTGGATATTTTGCAGTAACTCTGTATACCTTGGAGAATATCTTTATCTTCTTGCTGTAATGGTTGCAGTATTGTACAGTATTTTGGTGATATATTTGAATATATTGCAGTTTTTGTGCATACAGTGATGCATATTTTGTACATTGTTGTGTATGACTGTGTACTTCTAAGTTTGTATTTTGGTATACAGGTGTGTATTACCTGTAGTTCACACCAGGCCACCTCCACCGTGGTTTCCGTGTCCAGACCTTTGTACACCGTCTTGAAGGACCCGCGTCCAATCTCGATGTTGAACTTAAGGAATCGTCCGTCGGGGGACGACGCCACGGCCTGTGTCTCCTTCTCATCGCGATCGTCCTCCTTCTTCGGTTGCCATGGCAACACAACCCTGTTTGATCCACAGAGTGCATCCGCCGTCTCCTCCTCGGAGTCTGAGCTTGCGACATGATGGGACAGAGGGTTGGCTACAGCTTCTGATTGGACGTCGTCTGAGGTTGGCATGGTAACGGGAACTTCTTCAGGTCTTCTCTGGTTGTGGTCATCAGTGGGCCGAGGCCACATACTGCTCTGCTCCTCCTCAGTGGGTCGTCCGTTCACGTTGTGTCCCCTGTGTCGCTTGGGTTCAAGTCTCGGGCGGTGATGTCAGAAGAGTGGGAGGAGCTTCTGGAGTTACAGTTAAACAAATGACCATGAAGAGAGATCTCATGTTTGTTTGTATTTCTATCCTGGATTCTCTTAAACAACCGCCTTCAAAGGTTGAACCTGTTCCTTATAAACTAAACTCATTTAATCCAAAAAAATAGTGTAATTGTCTTTAAACTGTTAACCAGCAATAATTAAAACACTTTCTTCACAGGTCACATGACATCATGGCACATTCATTAGATGATGTTTTATTCCCCGGACTGAGAGAGCCGGAGCTCCAAGGTTCAAAGGTTAATATCTGACCTGAATATCCGATAAGTCAGTTCCTTTCCGTCATTCACAGATCAATCAGAATGATTGACAGGTTCAAGTCCTGATCACTGACACGGAGCAGAATTCGTATTGTTGTTATTTATTTTTATTTTTCTATTTTTATCTTTTATTTACGGTTTGTTGTTTTGTATCCATCCATCCAATGTACTAACATGTGTTATTTTACACTTTGTATAAAAAAAGGAATTACATAATTAAACTTTATTATTCTTATCTAACTATTATTATGAATTATATTTAAACTCATACCTGCGATAGCAAAATGAAAGTCAATTATTTTATAATATATGATATATTTCTATTTTATAATATATAAATAACACCTGTTATATTATATTATATTATATTATAAAACAGGAGATGGACTCACTGTGTCAGCAGCAGTCGGTGAATTTCTGAGACTCAGCGGAAAAACTGGAACCAGTAAAACCACAACAGGAACCATTTGACCCTCAGAGGACTTTTAAAGTCCAGGTTCCAGCGGGATCCGCAGTGGACCGGATCTCCGGGAGCTCGGAGCAAACTCCTGAAAGTACCCCCAAAGTAATACTTTCCCAAAACACAAAAAGAACAACATCCAGTCCTGCGCCCCCCTTCCTCCTCCTCTTCTTCATCATGTAGTCATGTCCCCGCTGTGAGCTCACACGCGCCCTATCTTCACTGGACACACCGCACGAGCTCTGAAGCCAGCCCCGCCCACTGACGCCTGTCACCTGGCGTGATAAAAAACCCAACACCGGATATAGACCATAGTGACCATCATCTCATTGATACTGACTTTATAGAACAGCCTATATATTAAATTAAATTAAATTAAATTAAATTAAATTAATATATAGGCCTGGGACAATTAAATTAAATTTAATTAGATTTTAGTTAATTTAATTTAATTTAATTTAATTGTCTCAGGCCTATATATTAATTCAATAAAAATTCAATTTAATTCAATTCAATATCACATAATTAACTGTAGAATGAATATTTAAATTTCTTCATATTTGTTTCTTATAAGTTGTGTCATTTACTTTTGACATTCTGTTCAACGTTGTTTCCATTTTGACAATTTAATCTAGCTGTGAATCTCTTCTGCAATCATGTGACAGTAGTGAAGTTACTCCAGCAGGTGGCGCTGGGCCACAATGACTCTTGTTTTTTTCAAACTTTATTTGTAAATCGTCACTCACAGAACATCTGACGGACAGAAACACGAGCATCAGTAGAAACGGCTTTTATCTCAGGCATAGAAAAAATTAGCATCTCCACGAATATGACATTACAGAGAAAAATATATAAGTTAATAAACAATTGTAAAATAAACGTAAACTAAAAAAAGTAGGAGTGTACTAATTTTCTTTAAAGAATTCTCGTATCAAATGAGACATAAGTATGTATTTCTTATTTTATATAATTTGAACAGACTTGGAGTGCCACTTAAATTAAATCTTCAAATAACTTTTAAATGATTGATGAGACTTTGGGAATTCCCCATTAAAATAATAAGGTCCAAAATTCACTGAATTTCATAATAAAATAATATATTATTTTGGCTTCCCATTTAATTATATGTTTACTACTAGATACAAACATTTTCCAGAATATTAATGAGTGCTCAGATTCATAAAATACATAGTAGTAAGTAGTAAAATAGTAAAATAGTTTCTTCCTCAGTCTTGCAAAATCTGTATTGAATATTTGTTCATTTTGAAATGAATTTGAAAGAAAAATCCACCTTGGTGTTATTTTCCTTTTTCTGTAAAAATATGTTCTTGCTTTTAATATTGATTCCGTTAAGCAGGAAGTTTCTGTGAATCTTGCTAGTTCATAGTTTAATCTATGAAGTTATCCCACCGGATCGATCTCTCTGGTGTCGATTATATTCCCTTCCGTTTCTGTGATCGTTTCAGTCTGTCTGAAACTTCCCACAATCCTTTGCGCGGTGGGAATAGTTGCCAGTCATTGTAGGGGCTACAAACTGAAGGATAAACTTTGCGTTAATTATACAAACGTGCATTTTGATTCAACGGGATTGTGAGCTGTTCGTTTCCCAGACACCATGAAGGAGACTGCGGCCAAACGGCGGGATAAAGCCGGTGGCAGGGACCGGGACTCCAAAGCCGACAAGGCGAAGGATCCGGGCCCGGAGCCTCAGGACGTGGAGATGCCGGAGGAGGAGGCTGCGGCGGCGGCGAACGCGGTTAAACAGCCCAAAGAGCTGGACAGCCTGACTCTGGACGGTAAAACTACCGCTAAATATTACCGGTTAAATCACCGGTAAATAGGCTTCTTCACTGACAGCCAGGTTCTCTGAAGCTAACATCCAGTTAGCTGGAGTTAGCTGATTAGCTGTGACTGAGCTAGTAAAATCTGTTAGTTGTGACTTATTGCTCCGATAAAATATTTAAAAATAAGTATTAAAACAATTATACAATAAAAAAACGACAAACCCTTAGCTGTGATCGATTATTCCAGTGAAATGTTTAAAAACCAATTACATAATGCAAAAAAACAACAAACCACCAGTTGTCACTTATTGTTCTTGTAAAATATTAAGAATAAATTAAAGGCCCTTCAAATGGAAAATGATTCTTGCTGGTATGGACATTAAATAGCTTTTAAATTGAATTCCGAATTCTCTTAAAGTGTTGTTACAGAGACTCTGTTATGGTATCAGCCTGATAACAATAGAATAATATTAAACACTGTTCATTGGCTCGGTCTCCTCTACATTTAGACTCTGGAATGAAAGTAGTTTGGATTCATCTAAATACACCAGGGCTGTGGTTGTATGGATTTCTTACTGTGGTGATAAACACAAATAACCATAGTATAGCAGTGAGGAACCTCATCCTCATCATCCTCCTCAAGAGTAACAACACTAGAACAGCAGTAGGTGAACTCTGAGGTATGGCTGTAGTGAGGAGGATCTGCAGATGTTTGCTTTGAGAAGTTTTGAGTGCCATCTTTTTTCTGTCGATTTGACGGATCAGCTTACCCATGTCTTGTCCTTTTTTTTGTTCCAAAACATTTTACCGTTGCAGTTTGAGTTTGTGAAACATAATGACCAGGTCAGTAGATGCTCAGAGACCATTTACTGGAACACACACACACACACACACACACACAATAACAGAGAGGGGACAGAAACAACTGTACTTTGTGGGAACCTCTAAAAAAAGACAATCATAACAGAGTTATTGGTGTCTTTATTAATGTGCAATAGAGTAAGCTCACCTCTGCCATTACTGTGTGCTACGGCAGCTGCAGAGTTCAAAACAAAAAAAAACTCTACGCAGCATAATCAAATGAAGATATTTAAATTATCAACACCTAGCTTCCCCCTATAGCAAACAGTTTCATTGTATGCATCTTCATATAACTTCATATAATCATATACAGCAGTTTATGGCCGTGGGAGACAAGAGTGACTGGAAGTAATTCATATGTCCTGAGCCCAGAACGTAAAAACTCTCTAGATGCCTTTTCTTTTTCTTTTTTTTTTGTTCACACTGGTGCCAGGGAGATTTTTTTTAAATACTGCTAAATGTATTCCTGAGTGCAACCAGTGTCTGATGTGACAGCTTACACATGCGTCAAGCAGTGTTTGTTTTATTTTTAAATTTTTTTTAAAATTGATATATGTGAAAATTACGGCGATTTATGCGTCGAAATCGTGGATTATGTCGAGTCACCCGGAATGCACTGACTCGTCACGTTAATTGAATTCTTCCACAATGCAGATTGCCGCTCCCGTCTATGGGCACGTTGCAAATACAACTTCATCCCTGACGAACCTACCTGGTTGTCCGAAATATGGGAATTTTTTTTTAATTAGCGGTGTACTTAAACAAGGACAAAAACAATAATAGACAATAGAACTAAGACTGTGGGTACAGGCCTAGGCCATTAGGACTAGGGTATCATTATAATAATAATATTGCATGCAACAAACATAATAACATCAATTTTAATATTTTCTAATTTTTGCAGTATTCACCAAATAATTAATTGACGAATTCCAAATCATTCTATTGATCAATAAAACATTTTTTTAATTTTTTTTTTTTATAGAGAAATCAACCAATCTAAATTTAAAAAAAAATTAAACATGAGCAGTTGCATCACTAGTGAAAATAACAATCGTTTAACTTCACTTTTACATGGCGGCTGACATCCTCGGTCGATTACCTGCTAACGGCTACTAGCTGGTTTTAAGAGTTCCGGTTATGAACGGCACACATAACGCTGACCTTGTGTTTTCACGTCATGTTTACACGGGCGACATAAGGCATCATGTGTGACGTCATGAGTTTGTCTGTGCTTCCCTCTCTAGACATCAAAGAGCACGTGAAGCAGATAGAGAAGGCCGTGTCGGGGAAGGAGCCTCGCTTTGTCCTCCGCGCTCTCAGGGCGTTACCGTCCACCAGCCGCCGTCTTAACACCAACGTTCTCCACAAGGCCATCTCTGGCTTTTTCACCAACAACGCCACCACCAGAGACTTCCTGCTGGGCTTCCTGGAGGAGGTGAGGAACCGCCCACGCCTCACTGTCATTCAGACTAGAACCCGCTGATTGTTACTGTTTATCACTGACACGATGAATCCGTCTGCCTGTCAGCCGATGGAAATGACAGAAGGAGACGTCCAGTTTCGTCCCAGGACGGGTAAAGCGGCGTCGGCTCCTCTACTGCCGGAGGTGGAGGCTTACCTGCAGCTGCTGCTGGTGGTTCACCTGACCAACAACAAGAGATACACAGAGGTCAGTCTGTCCGTCTGTGTGAGGCTCCAGTAATCAAACTCCCACATCTCGTCCTCCTCATCCTCACCCTCTTCTTCCTCTTCCTCATTCTCCCTCCTTCCATCTTCACTCCTTTAACACCTGATCCTTCCTCCTTCTCATCCCCCATTCTTCTCGCTCTCCCTCCTTCTCATCCACCCTAACTGTCCTCTTCTTCACCCTCCTCACCCCTTCACCCGACCTCTTCCTCCCCGTGCTTGTTCTGTTCTCTCTGTGACACAAATATTGTGTGTGTGTGTGTGTGTGTGTGTGTGTTTGTTCCAGGCTCAGAAGGTGTCCGACGACCTCCAGCAGAAGATCGGCTCAAAGAACCGTAGGGCTTTGGATCTGGTCGCCGCCAAATGTTACTATTACCACGCTCGAGTATACGAGTTCCTCAACCAGTTCGACAGTATGCGCAGGTATGCACACACACACACACACACACACACACACACACACACTCCATTAATAGTACTTATTATAATATAGTACGTATTAATAGCAGAATCTTCATTCCTGTCCGTGTTTGTCTTGAGAAATGGATTTACATTTTATTTATTTCAAATGTTCATATTTTCTAAATTGGTTTCCTTGTCTATAATTACTGTTCATTTCATCAGTGAAAAATGTTTGATCACCTTTTGTTCTTGGTGAGACGACATAGATGTCACCCACCGCTGAGGCTTAATCAACATCGTAGATTTTTTTAAATTCGGTTTCATTTCCTGTCTTGCGACTGAATTGGGATCCACAGGTGAACCAGCAACCAGTCTCACCTGCTCTGTCAGGGAGATGGAGCATGAGCGCATGCACTCAGACGCTAAAGATGGGAAATAGTCTTGGATGGGCGGATCCAGAGGAGAGTCTGGCTCCAAAGCCCTTTTGTCATGTCGGTCACTGAACTCCCTCTTGATTTCTCCAGCTTCCTCCACACTCGTCTGCGTACGGCGACGCTGCGTCACGATGCTGACGGTCAGGCTGTCATCCTCAACCTGCTGCTGAGGAACTACCTGCACTTCAACCTGTACGACCAGGCCGAGAAACTGGTGTCCAAATCAGTGTTCCCCGAACTCGCCAACAACAACGAGTGGGCCCGATATCTCTACTACACAGGTGAGAACACGCCGCACAGATCAGACCGGGGCTTTTACCTGGTTTTAACGCTGTGTGTTACCTGACCTTCTGCAGGTCGTATTAAGGCGATCCAGTTGGAGTACACTGAAGCTCGTAGGACTCTGACCAATGCTCTGAGGAAAGCCCCGCAGCACACAGCAGTGGGCTTCAAACAGACGGTCTGTGACACTCTATAACACTCCATAACACTCCATAACACTCCATAACACTCCATAACACTCCATAACGCTCTATAACGCTCCATAACGCTCTATAATGCTCTATAATGCTCCATAACGCTCTATAACACTCTATAACACTCCATATCACGCGATAATACTCTATAACATGCGATAACACGCAATAACACTCCATAACGCTCGATAAAACGCAATAACACTCCATAACACGCGATAACACGTTTGTAAGGATCCTGGCGGACATTAATCTTCCATGTCTGCCTTCAGGTGCACAAGCTGCTCATCGTGGTGGAGCTGCTGCTGGGAGAGATTCCTGACAGGCTTCAGTTCAGACAGCCGTCACTGAAGAGGTCACTGATGCCCTACTTCCTGTTGACCCAGGGTCGGTGTTTAAACAAGCTGTGACGTCTGTCACCACTTACTCTGACGTCATTTGTGTCTAAACGCGTGCCATGTTTCATCCCGTGTTCAGCGGTGAGAACAGGTAACCTGGCCAAGTTCAACCAGGTGTTGGAGCAGTTTGGTGAGAAGTTCCAGACAGATGGGACGTACACACTAATCATCCGCCTGAGACACAACGTCATCAAGACCGGTGAGCCAATCAGAGGCCAGATTGCCTCTAACATCCCGCGAACATGTGTTTATTTGACTGTGATGCTTGATGACAGTCTGATTGATTATTGAAATACAGTATGACACTGACTGTGTGTGTGTGTGTGTCTCAGGTGTGCGTATGATCAGCTTGTCGTACTCTCGGATCTCTCTGGCCGACATCGCTCAGAAGCTACAGCTCGACAGTCCAGAGGATGCCGAATTCATTGTCGCCAAGGTAACAAAATACTCATTTAAGTTCATGAGAGACATGAATCAATGATAAATCATAAAAATGATTCCTCCTACAAGCTCACACCCGTAAGTTAAGGGTCAACCCACAAGCCACCAACTGACTCTGGCGGCGTCTGGGCCTCTGATGATTCTGGTTAAAAAATGAAAATCGCCGATTTTTTTTTGCTTAGAAATGGTGACCGAATCCGACTTTGGCTCCATGATCTTACCCTCCACTCTACACCACGGCGTAACTTTGTTATTTATTTACGTGAGAAATTAAAATGCTCTGTCAGTGAGCGGGAACTAAAGGGTTAACTCCCACCGCTCTGCTGCTCACTGCAGCGCCGCTGGTGCTCATCTATTTACCCTGATTACTCATGGCGGCAAAGTAAACAACTGTAAAAGGATCTTTTTTTGGCTCTATGCCCCTACAGCTGGTGTTTAAACCCCTCAAACACACACATGACACACCACCACCAGCACTTATAAATACACTTAAACCAGAGTCTAACCTTCGACAAACTGTTTCGTTAGAATCTACATCCAGAACTAAATAAAAAATCCCTCCAAACTATCGGTTTCATGGTTTTCATTCGTTTTAGACTGTGTGCCAAACATGTCGGTATCACAGAACTCTTAACACTGAAGATTTTTACTGTTATTAAACTGTCAGCTTTAATCCATCTCCAAATGTTTACAGAGCCGCTAGCGTGTTATTACAGTCAGTGAGCAAACACGCCGAGTCCTTCCAGGTTTCAGCTCGGCTACTCATCGGAGAATTTACTGCTGGAAAAGTAACAAGTTACTGTTACACTGGGTTTCCACTACGGAAACCTTAGAGCGTCACGATAAATTTGCTATAATGACCAAATCCGACTTTGGCCATCCCTGACGTTACAGGAAATAAGATGACAGGATGAAGGAGTAAAGGAGTGATGAGAAACAGCCACTCCTGTTTCTAATTGTTCTACCTGATGCTAGCTCTCCAGCTACTCGGTTGACCGCCAACACAAAGTCGCTAAGGCCAGCTAATGCTAAATTTAGCACTTAGCAACTCCCATGATCCCCCGCGGCAGAGATACAAATTACCAGGCCATGGTCTCGAAGGCCCAGACCTCGCTCGTCGTATGACAGTCGGCATGCGGCGGGTGGAGAACGCGTGATTTGATGGGTGTTTCTCCCTCAGGCAATACGCGATGGAGTGATCGAGGCGAGCATCAACCACGAGAAAGGTTTTGTCCAATCCAAAGAGACCATGGACATCTATGGGACCAGAGAGCCTCAGCTGGCCTTCCACCAAAGGATCTCCTTCTGTCTGGACATCCACAACATGTCTGTCAAGGTAATATACACAACCGAGATGAGAGAGAGAGAGAGAGAGAGAGATATGAGGGCGGGACTAACTGAATTTTATCAAAAAAGCAACATTGAGAAAACAGTTTAAGTAGTGAAATATTCAAACCACGAGGCTCCGCCCACTCCCACTTATCTTGGTCCTCAGAATGAATGTTTATGTGATGTGGGCGTTTCCTGTGTATGACGCTACAGGGAATATTATATATATCCCCACAAGGCAACCCAAGGACAGACCCAAAGGTTATAGCCCCGCCTCCAAAATCAATGTGTGGTCAGAAACATCACACCAGTAGACGCCAGAGGTCATTTTGTAGGATCTGTCAGTGCTCCTCCTGTTACTCCTCCCACCGAGGAGCAGATAACCGGTCCTGCTACTGGGTTGTTGTCCTTCTACGGTCCTGTCCGGCTTTCCTTGGCTTTCTTTCAGTATCTCCTCCACGGTCTTGAGTTCTTGAGTCAAACCTTCTCCTGACGGCAGGTACGGATGTTCCGTACCGGAGGAGCTGGACTACATTTGCGATGTGAATGGGCCGCAGGTACCACCTCACACGGCCAGTGACGACAAGGACAGCAGCAGAACACAAAACCAGTCAGGAAGGAGGAGGAGGAGGAGGAGGAGGAGGAGGAGAAGGAGAGAGAAATGGTCTTCGGCCACCACCTGCAGAACCGTTCTCTTTTTTGGGGGTCGTCTTGCTTTCGCCTCTCCACTTCCTGTCACATTCATTTCCACAAAGAGCAGCTAGAAACTCAGTCACCTGTGCTTCCTAACTGGACAGACTGATATCTGTTATATCTGACTGATATCTGTTATGATATCTGACTGATATCTGTTATGATATCTGACTGATATCTGTTATGATATCTGACTGATATCTGTTATATCTGACTGATATCTGTTAT
>VRLP01006916.1:0-25028 GCA_009660295.1 Lophius piscatorius | reverse complement strand
TTATATAGTTATTATTTTATTTTTTATTGATGCTTTTATCTGCTTTTGCTTTGTAGCACTTTGAGATTTGATCCAAATGTAAAGTGCATTATAAATTAAATGTATTATTATTATTATTATTATAAAGATCCAACAAGCATAGACTTTATCATCATGAATGAATGATTTGGAATGTCCATGGTGACAATATGGCTAATTTTTGCTTGAAAAATATCTCCTCCTACCAAGTATTGACTCAATGTTAAAATAACTGTCGCTTAATTTTCTGTTTACCAACTATACTTTACTACGGATCACTCTTTTCACATCTTTTGACCTGGTCTCTGCACATTTCAAGGCATCTTTCTGTATGGTCATGAGCTTATTCCACCTCCTGTGGCCCCTTTCAATAACAAACCCTTTGACCTTTGTGAGAACAATGGGAGAGGAAAGAGGACACATTTCTTACTTCAAGTGTAATACCAGCAGGTTTCGGACAATGCATCAGAAAAATAAAGACTTTCTGTTTTGAGTCTTTATGATGTGAGAAGAGAGAGAAAAAGTCCATACATTCTGGTACGAATGAAATAACCTGACATGTTTGTTTTCTAATTATATTATTTATCCGTCATTTATTTTCTATAGAATGTTAGAAGATTGAGGTAAACATCCCTCATAATGAACTGTTTGAAACATATATAAATTCAGTTAATGATCACCAAATAAATAAATTAATAAAATAAAAATATTTGCAGTTATAAACCACCACAACATATTTTTTTTCTGGCATTTTCGTTTGAAAATAGGGTTTTTAACCAAATCCCAATTAAACACCTTGTCTCTTCATTTTTAACCTCCTCCTTCTTACGTTTGTCTTTCCTTGTCTGTTTAATGGCAACAGAGGTCTGCTTAAAATGTTATTGGACCAAAGCACGGTTCAGTTTGACCTGGAGTAAAACCACCTCTTTTTTCTGGACCAAAGGCTGGCGGATTGATCCTTGCTCTTGGAAAAAGTAATTGGAGGGAATTAAAATCCAATACGGACTCAGTGTCAGCTCTATTTCTTAAATATCTGGTTCTTATTTATAATTCTTTTAACTTTAAAGTACATCACATTTTCACATCTTCATTTGATACACTGGAATTATAAAAATCCATTACTCTAGCTGTTTTAAAGACATTGAACACCTTGAAATTTGACATTCTTGGATATCTCCTGCAAATTATTATTATAACAATGTGTAACACAATTTATCATGAAAGCCGATCATTAATCCAACAACATGAATGAGTATTAAATTAGTTAGAACCTCCGTAATTAATCTGAGGAGAGTCGGCATAGATGAATAGACTCTGGCAGAGTCTGTGATGGATTCTCTCATTTAGGGTAGCTTGATACTGTGCTTGTGTGTGGTGTTACTTTGGAGTCATGTGACTTATTGCTGGAGAAACTGACCACCATAGCTCTGATGTTGAGGGCCTGGGAGGGGTTCATCTGACAGAGCTGTCTGAGGGCTTCAGTCCTGCGCCGACCACCGATACTCTCCTCATCCTGACGCTCTCCATTCTTGATCAAACCTCGACATACTGCAAAGACAGATAAGCAAACGCCATCAGACAAACATGAGTAAACATTTTGACATTAGGCAATTTCCTGATAAAACACAGCATACCTAAAGATTCCAGACACATAAGGAAAAAATAACTATAGAATCACAAGATTTCAGTGTGTGTCATGTTTGACCTGCTCCTGGTTGAGTGTCCATACTGTTAACCCACACAGCTAAGGCCTGTTCACTCCACGAACTGCAGGCTCATGGCTCCTTTATTTGTCCATAAATAAGATTTAACATCCTTAGAAGACAACATTTCTACAGCGTTCTCTCATTTCCCCTTTACTTCTCCACAGCTGACATTTTAAAGGGAGAGCTGTTTAGGGTCTGCTGAGATTATGACACGCACTGAGATGATATTCATTTCCATCTCTGCCTCAGCTGGATGACTTCATAGGCCATAAAAGAGGCTCTAGAGTTCAGTCTGGTTACCACATGACAGACAGCAATGCTTCTAGACAGAGTCACCCTGAGGTCAATTCATTTCATGTTTATTTAAATAAAACAGGGTCTTTTTTGTAATATAGCCAAACATTTCCCTGCTGCTGCTGTGTAAAACACACAAAATAAATAGACTGAGCTCTGGTTCTCTATAGTGAAGATGCACTGAGGACATTTTTTTATAAAGCATCTATCAGAGCAGGAGCCCGAGACAAAACTGCTCCTCATCAAAGACCAACACATAAACTTCTGGGTCAGTGGCTCTGATGAGAGTAAACCAATAACATAAGAGAAGAAAACTTAGTAAAAAACGTCCTGTACTCATCACTTACACTATCACAGAACGCTGTGAGGGGTAAAGTGACATTAAAGGGAAAGCTAAAATGCATATCTTTTCCTCTTACATTTAGAGCTTTCGCATTGCTTTGGCTGCAGTCTATAGTTCACAGATATGATCTGCAGCGATGTCGTGATTCTGCAGTGATGTCTGCCTCTCTTGAATATAATGGAATAAAACATCTCTTCACTTGGTGCCAAAAAAGTGCTCCTCAGCAACATCTCCTTCAGAAATCACACTGTACTGAATTGACATACACTGATATCTTTTTTTGTCTGTTCAATTTGACACTATGCCGAAACTGTGGAGAACCTGTGGTGGGGTTTATATTGGAATATCTATATGTTTTGGACTTTTGAGACTCTTGAGATTAATTTTGTGACGAACCTCTAATGTACGATTTAGGAGGAAAACCTGAAGTGGATTTTTATGTTGGAGTGTCTTTACTTTGGGGACTTTTGAGACTGTGGGGTTTTGTGTGGTCTTATCCGTTTGACAAACTTCAATATATGATTCTTTTTTACTTAATTGGGTGTAATGAGTATAATTGATGAGGGACGTCATTAAGTGAAGTTTGATTATACAAAAAAAAAAAAAAAACTATATCTATATGTAAGGAGAGAGACCCGGATGGCACTCCGAAACAAATAATATATAAAAGTAAAAAGAAACGTCAAAAAGTCAAAGTGTCACAAGTTACTATTTGTGGTCCAGACGTTAGCTAACAGAGTGTTAACTTTGTAGCTAAGTAATTCGCATTTACATCTAGTTACAAAGGACCATTAGACGAAACAAATCCTGAAATGTTATCTTATTTACAGATAAAAAATTTGGTCTTCACTACTGAGAGAAATGTCTGGTTCACAATTCAGTTAACTTTAATCCTGTTGATATTTTTACATTGTTAATGAACCCATTGGTATCATAAACACACAGATTCAAGCGGTTTTACAGCCCTTAAGTTCAACACTAGAAATTTCACATTTTTCACAGGTTGATTCTAACCAGACTGGTGGATTACCTTCATTGAAGCTGTCAGGGACGTTGGCAACCAACAGACACAAAAACCAGTCTCCATTACGGACATGGAGCAAAGCTTCTGCCACGTCAATGATAGGCAGCAAGGAAGGCAGCTCTGAGAGGAAAGTAAAAACAATTTCAGTGAAATTCTCTCACTCTCTCAAATACAGATTCGATTTCCACAATATCTCCAGGAAGAAGCAGTTGAAGAGATTTTGATACCTGCTTGTAAAATGCAGAGGACATCAGCGACCTCATCCAAGTAAACAGGGCTTTCAAAGAGTTCAGAAGACTTCAAGAAGAACTCTCCATTTGAGTCGACCACCTTGAGAAACGAGAGAATCACATCTGTTAGACTGAGGATCGATTTTTGAAGTCAATGAAGAGAAGATGAAAACACTGAAGAATAAAGGCAGTGCCGAAAAATGTATCAGTGAATCATCTCGAAAGGAAAGGAAAGAAAGCCACTTCAAAATCCTACTGTATTTCCACATCATTCACTAACCTCACTCGTTATAAATACTTTAATTTCTCCATATTTAAACAACTATGTTGCTCTGTTGTTAATAATGAAAGATACATTTTCACATCTAAAATGTTGAATAAAGGCAGCAGCTCAGCAAGGATTGTTTTCAAATTTTTCAATTAACCCTTTGGTGAATTCATCAATAATGACCATTAATCTTTCAACCTTTTACTGAAGCAAGCAGTTTTCTCATAAAATACTATAAAATAAAATACGTTTTTGTCATTAACTGCTGTTGACCCTGATTTAATTAATGCACCTGTTTCTGTTTTTTTTATCCATAAAAGTTTGCTATACTGTTTATTCTATTGTGCATTAACAACCTGCTAACAACATGTAAATGCACTGGGAAGCAACGTTGCAATGATACACATTAGCTTCAGCTATTTGGATCTGTGCTACAACGTCTTTGTTGAGTCCTTGACAGAAATATATCAGATATGGAGGCCACGACGATTCCCAAGCACCGTCACCATACAAACAAACAAAACGATGACGCTGACATGTGGCTGCAGCCCTGACACACACAACCCAGTTGTTTTTGCAGATCTGTGTACGAAGATCATTTGCACAATATTGTCGTCTAAATTTTTATAATGCAAAAAGGAGTCTTATCCATTTTTAGCTTCAAGAGTTGTTTTAATGTAGCCAATATCTACCAAGAAGCATATTAAGACCACCTCGGGTGCCGTCCCAAGAAGGCAAGACAGGAAAGAAAGATCGTATTAAAGTCCTAAACACGCAGCTTTAATAGTTGATTATAACAGGGTGTATCATCTTGTTCGTCGTGGAAAGGTCCCAATATCACATCGGCCAGTGGGGCCTGGGTCACTTCTGACCCATTAACTGGAGAATGTTGATGGATTACAGTTGAAACCCTCAGTGAAAGTAAGGGCCCTCTGATGCCCTCTTCTCCAGTCCAAGACTAAAGCTTAATAAGCTTTAATTTAATATATGTATCTACCTTGTTCATGATGGACAGCAGCTCACTGAGGGTCAGACGGAGCCTCCTGAGGGGGTCACTGTGCTCAAACTCCAGTGTCAGACCATGCAGCAGCTGCGACACAAGGATGCTTTCCCCATTAGACCCCCCTGCTTTGTGCCTGGTGAAGAAGACAGACGGTTGTGTCTACAGTTAACATTACTTCCTGTGGTATTTAGAACTCAACTCGAGTATATCCATATGCATATTTAAAAGAATAGAGTTGACCAAAGTGCTGTGCATTCAATAATACAAATTTCATCTTTGGTTAATCGCCAAGGAATAAAAATTAGATGCATTGCAGGCTTTTATAACAGGCAGTGATGGGACCGACCTAACATGGGGAGGCAACTTGTTAAACTGTTAGGCGGATGAAACAGAAAATGATTGGCAGCCCCTGGTCTTCAACCAACTTCAACAAGAGGCAGTTGGTCTGCCATCATTGGCGATGATGAGTAAGTTTACCTTCGTAAAAATTTTAAAATGTAAGATGGTGCTAACCAAACGATTACATTTTCTAAAATTATTTTTATATATCTATATTTTTTGTTTTTTTTACTTTGTACAAAGACATGTTCCTCTGCTCCTGATGTTTATGCTCTCAAAAATCAAAAACAAGACTGTTCTTTGTGACTAAGATTGTTTTTGATATGAATATGAAAAATCCCAAGAAAATGAATTTTAAAAAAAAGATTTAAAAACAAACAAATACATTTTAAAATCAATAGTGAGACATGCAGAGATCCACTGGAGACCAGAATGGACAACATGTTTTCTTGCCTAAAGCCAGTATTTTTGACCAGTGACGAGTTGCAGTTTGCAGAAGAAAATGGTGGATGATGGACAACCAGAGTTCATTCAAGTGGTGATCAGACTGTACCTGAGCTGCTGCTCCTTGCGTGCGTCCTGTTCCAAGGCATGAAAGTCCACAGATAAGAGAGCTACGATGGAGTTGACGGCTTCCACTCCAGACAGCAGGCGAAGGATCAGTTTCTTATCCTGAGCCCATGTCTGACTCTGATCAGCCGGAGCACATAGAGCCATCCTGACAAGGCAGGGCAGCAACAGCCGCAGCTCGGGGTCACTGAGGGCAGCCAGGCGCACCACATCCACCTTCTGCATTGCCTCAAATGCATAGGGGCTGACAAACTGCAGCCCTGCACTTTCCACCATCTCTACAGCTACACCCTGAAAAACAGCAAAATCCACCTTAAAGGGGCACAAATGTCCAATTCCTGTAACTGTAATAAGATGTTTACACTATTTTATAATTTTACATTATTAGTGACCTAATCTTTGTAACTAACATCAGTTCTGATTTATGTATCTACAAGTATATTCATTTTGTGCCAAATACTGGGAAATGTCACCATTAGATGTGAAAACAATTTTATTTTATTTTAAACATAAAAGACTGATAGCATTAAAAAAATGGAATGCATGATTTTTTTTTTTTTAATTATTATCAAAGACAGTTAATGGGGACATTTTTTTCCATACCATGCTTTTAATTGTGTGTATTTGTATACAGTATATATTAATGTATGTATAATATTTATTATTGTAAGTATACTTGTATATTTACGATTATATCACACTCTTTTTACTTTCTAAATTGTTTATGTATTAATTATCTGCATACCTGTCTGCACAGCTCATTATGCATGTTAAAATTATACATAAAAATGTGCAGATTGATCAAGAGTCATATTACTTGGTAAAAATGGTTTCACTAAAACAGCTTTACTAACCCTAACCGTCTAGGTTCAAACAGGCAAACAATCCAGGTTTATAAAGTGAAGTTATCCAGGTTCATACAGTGAAGTAGTACTGATAATAGTAGTATAGTATAGTAATAGTAAATGGCAATAATAATCTCTTTATTATTATGGAAACAGGATGGAGGCTTACTAAAAGTAATGATGCTAGTAATGCTAATGTTTGCTAAAACCTAATGTGTATAAAGTTTACTTTACCTGACATGAAGTCCACCTATTAAAAATCAAAATATATCTATATTCATTGGTAACAACGTAAAAAAGCTTTAGAAACATATTTAGAAAGCAGATAAGTTCATTGTAGAATGCAGCCGGTACAGGCTAACAGCTAGCTGGAATACTAACAGTCAGTCACTCTCCCCGCTGGATTAAAGCGGGTTAGCATGCTGCTAGTTAGCTATGTTAGGTTAACCTGTCAGACAATTGACGTTCAATAAAAATAATTAAATTAATTAAGCCTCATCTTACCTCACTATTTGGGATGATATTCTACAGAAGCACTATCGAGGCCTTCAGACCTCGGACTCTTCGTGGAGAATCAGCCGGTAATAGTGAGTGAGACCTCGGCCAGTGAAAGAGATCCTCCTCGCTGCTTCCGGTTGTTTAGTGGAGATGCCTTTGTGTTGTAAACTTCCAGATTATTTTGATGTTCACTTTTTCTAGTCTTCCTCCACAATAATGACTTTCGGTGTGACAGACTGAGGGAGGAGCTGAGGTCAGTACACTAGTAAGCACAACAGCGTGGAGCAGCTCTGACTGACTGGAGGAGGAGTTGCAGGGAGGCTGGAGGAAGAGAAGATCCTCAGAACCACAGTGTGACTGAAGGAATGGAGAAGGACTGAATATCCATCTACTTGAAAAAAAATATAATTTATTAATAATAATAATTATTTTTATTTAACAAGCATATATCATAATTATCATGCTGTTTTATCCTGTAAATTAAAACTACATATCAACAGAGTAATAATTTTACATTAGTATTTTTTCAGGACCAGTCAATGGCATCAATACCTTCATCATCTAGGATCTTTGTATGCACTCAATTTAGAGACAGGTACTCCTCCAATCCCCCCGGTACTCATGGACAGTACATTGCTCCGTGCAAAGGTACTTTTTATGTAATGTATGTTTTAAATGCAGTCCTGCATAATCTTATATTATATAGTATGCTGCATTGTGTCACTGAAGATTATAGAAGCTTGTGTTGCAAGACAAATTTAATGAATGAAAAGATAATTAAGTGTTATGAACCTGCGCTCATCCGTGAATACTCCATCATACACATATAGTCAGTAAATCCTTCTGGTGAACATTAATCAAGCTGCGTGGTGCCGGGTTATGAGCACCGGTCCCGCAAGAGAAGGCAGGGTCGACAGGCCATCCAACTGCAAACTTCAAACGACCATGATTCCATAAAAGAAAACATGGTTATGATTGAAAATAAAAGTAAAAAACAATTAAATACTAAATGTATTTATCTAATGCCAAACACATTCTGATGGCCAAATCTTTCAAAGCCACAAATATAAACTGGCAAAGTGAAAGTCAATGTATCCCTTTAGGTTCCCTCTTAGCAGAGATCCATCTGCATCATCAATCATTTGAACCACACACAACCAGATTGGCCTAAATGTCTTTCGGTAACAATTATTACAGAATCAGCCGATCTCAACTGTTTGAATGTGCCGCAAATGTTCAGGATAATCATCCGATTAAACTCTAATATTCATTTTCTCTAATATTCATTTTCTACAACTTTGTTGTTTTGACTGGCGCTCGATAATGACGTCACTTGACTGAACGTTGTGCTACGAGTAGATGATTCAATTATTCTTCTTTAGATCCTCCAACCTTGAGCCTCTATTGATCAAGGAACATCATGGATCATTTGGTCAGAGCACCAAACTGCCGTGGGCAAACTGTGCTCTGAAGAAAACCGGTAACAGAAGGCCTGATATTTTTGGGGAGGTTATTTGTTCAATTCGAAAGAAAAATGTACCACAGATGTAGATGAATGTGAAGCTGATTTTAAATGATCAAACAACAATGTAAAACTATTGTAAAATGGATCCAATGCTTCTTCAAATTCCGTGAACTTTCACAAACTGGATAAACCTACTGGTCCCGACGAGTAGCAAGCTGTCAGTGAAGCTTTAAGAGGAAACGCCTAAATAATACGATTTTATTTGGGCGACATTGACCAAAAAAAAATAAAAATTTATTACGAGATGAAAGCCGTAATATTACAAGAAATAATTCGAATTTAAACGAGAATAAATTTGTAATTTTGCGAGAAAAAAAGTATTTTAATAATAATATAAGTAAACACAACTTGAACATTACTTTCGGAATTTTGGAGATTTATACCATAAAAACTGATACTAAAGTAATCAGACTACTTCATGTATACAGTGACATACACAGGGAGATGTGTGTGTGGCACAGCACAACTTCCATCTTGCCAGTCATAAAAATCAAGACTCTATTTTTGTAAAATTACAACTGTTTTCCTCAAAATAATATATTTTGTATTTATTCTAAAATACCAATATGACGGTACAAATGAAAAAATCTGTAAAACAAGTTGGTTAAATCATTCATTTAAATTTTTTGTCACAGTCAGTCATACGAAAATACAGTATGTCATAAATGGGAACACCATGCATGCATTCAGAAGCGATCAGTGGTGCAGAACTTCCTCCAGAGGAAAGGCTGGTAAATGAAACTGGATGTGACTGAGCTGAGGTTGTGTCCCCCACTGGCTTACAGCAATAAACAATGAACACAAGAACAGGAAGATAAGTTGATGCACTTTATTCCTAGAACAGGAGCCATGCCATTAGCTGGCGTGGCCTTCATATATAATATTTTTATATATATTGCCTTTTGGTTGTGTCTAAATGAGTGGTATAAAATTCTCTATACAACAATGTACCTCTTTATCTGACACAGTGAAGTTCAATGCTGCTCATGTCGTCTGCTGTAAGTCATTCACGCTCGCAGGCGGGAACATAAACCTCCTCTGATTCTTTTGTACAAATATTCTGTCTCATTAGAAAAAAATAATACTCTAAAAAGCAACCTGCAAGGACTGCAGCTCATTTTCATTTGACTTTTTCCTGGTTGTAAGTTTAATTAAGACGGATACATGAATCTCAGACCGGTCGCTTTAAAGCAGGAAGGTGATATAAACCTTCTCCATTTTTATATATATATAAAAGATGTTAAGAAATAAGACATTTTTTACATTTAAAAACTTACAATAATAAATATCAATGCAGGAATTTCCTTTTGGGAATCTAGTTCATCCAAAAGGAATACAAAGGAATTTCAGTTCTTAGAACTAAATATCCAATCTTCCGTTTTTCCATGATCCAGGTCTCTTTTCTTGCAATAACTTTACTGTCTCGTCTCTCTGACACTCCTGCCACCATGAAGAATACCACGAGAATCCTCTCTCACGTTCATTAACGGTCACTTCTTCATTCCCGTGTGTGGATCACAGGGAGACCATGGCGTCATCTCGGTCCAGGATCCAGCTCTGTACAGGTTCCTGCAGTTTTCTTCAGTCTTGATGAGGCCCCTTTTGGACTTTCAACTCTCCTATCTGAAATGTTTCCTCCACCCCTGCGGCACCGGATGATGGTTACAACATGTTCATGATGAAGTTGTACATCTGGTTGAGCACCACGAAGTGGATGGGCAGACATGACCGTCGATCCTGGGTCGCCGGGTCACAGGTCAGCCATGAGAGGGCATTGTACTGCTCCAGGACGAATCTGCTCGGGACAAGCAGAGAGACCTGTTGTGATCCGTTCACACCAATCAAAACGCTGATTTTTAACATGATTGCAGACAAAGTCAAAGCCGCAAGGAGACACAGTTTCACACCGGGTGATGCATCCGGTGAATAAAAAGAGTTACGGATTATTTTAATTTCTGGAGTTGAGAGGTTTCAACTCCAGAAATTTGCGTGACGCTACAAGGGAAAAGATTGTCATGTGTAGGTTATTGATGCGGACGCGAATAGAGGAGGAGCTTATCATAATGTCCGTCAGGTTTTCAGACAAACCTGTTACTTCATAATAATTCAATCATTATTTCATTATTTAGATGGGGTCGCTAATTAGAACATTTCCTAAATATTGCGTAGTAATTGATTCTGCTGTTGTTGGTTTACTGACGAAGTCAATGCAAAGCAAGACATAGAGAGCAGTAGTGCATAGTCGACGCAACGCGAATGTTTATTAACGACATTTGCCCATTTTTCAAATTTCAACTTGCAAGAAATTTAGCTGAGTAATCGCCTGTCAAAGATAACGAGTGTTGAGATTCTCTAAATGTCACACTCCAGATGTTAGCAGGATGTTGACACAGAAGCTTTACAGAGCAGTCTGACTCCGCCTCAAGAAAATGTTGTCCACTAAGAGACGACGCTGTTTGTTTTTCAGATGGAGCTGTGACTTCATAACCAACAAAAGCGGTCGGTGCATTTACGTCTGTTGTGGTTGAAATTGTGAGGTTACATTTAAGAAATTTTTAGACCTTTTTAAGGTAATTAGAAATTAAATTTAAAACCTAATCGGCAAAATGTGTGCTTGTCATTGAGAAATAAATTCTACTTTATCTACTTTAAGTTCTCATCCACTTTGAGTTGTTGTACTCTGTTTACTGGTTTAACTTTAATCTTGAACCTTGGCGCAAATGGTTTTTTCATCGATCCTAGAGCTGCTGATAGAAAGAGATAATTTGTTAACAAACATCCCTTCTTGAGGCAAAAGATTACAGTAACATATTTATAGAAAAGACTGCCTGTATTTATGCTGACCCAAGAGTTCGAACAAAATATTCCTGACCTGTTACACAATGTCGTATGATTAAAAAAGCGCAAACCACCTGTGTCTTGTCCAAAGAGTCAATATATACTATCCCCTTTGCGCGAGTATTCTGAGAAGGACAATTTGCTGGTCTAGAGTCAAGAACCGATTATGTCAGGGAGTGGGTTATTGTGACCAACTAGATCGGGGCTTACACTGAACCGCCATTTTTAGAACAACAGCCGAGAGAATTTTATCGGATTGATTGATTACAAAAGTAGTTTTTTTTCCGGCTCTGGATCTCAATGTAGGCTTACAAAGCCGGAACAGCACTTGCATGGAGACGATGAGCTCCTCCATCTTTAATGTTGTGCTTGAGTATGGCGCCAGGTGCTGGGTAAACAGACTTAGATTTATTCTGATTTGAGTAGGGTTGACAGTTGCTGTAAAGGGGGGAAAGCTTTCCCTCTTAGCCAGGGGAGGGGAGCTGACCGGGCACATATACCCCTTTTCCACAAAAAAAACCCTGGTGCTAGTTCAGTGCTGGGTAAACAGACAGTGACGTACTGACGTTATATGGTGACGTAATAGCGTGGCTCTGACTTGGCTATTGCCAATGGAATAGCAAACAGGTTCTTAGGAGGTGCGCGAGTTTACCAGGTGCACTGGCATTAGCACCAGCACTGAACTAGCACCAGGGTTTTTTTTGTGGAAAAGGGGTATATGTGCCCGGTCACCTCCCCTCCCCTGGCTAAGAGGGAAAGCTTTCCCCCCCTGCACAGCAACTGTCAGCCCTACTCAAATCAGAATAAATCTAAGATTTGAACTAAAACCTTACAGAATAAATAACTAAATATAATTTCTAAATATATCTGTCTGAGGTAACCTCATCACTGGACAGGATACTGATGACATCATACTGACACTTGAAAGCCACCGCAGATTCTTGGACCAGTAGGAGTGAGTTGAGTTTACATAATATTTTACAGAATAATTAAACGAAAAAGAACAAAAACAAATCTGTAAAACTCATTCAGACATGTTTAATTCATACAAACAGTCACAGTTTAACAAGGACCAGACTGATGGCATCCTGGAATGGTTTACCTGAAAACGTCTGAGGTCTGATTGGGGTCCAGGGGGTGGGTGTGGTTTATCTGAGAATGTCTGAGGTCTGGGTGGAGTCCTGTGGGTACTCAGAACCCCTTAGGTGTGGGAGGAGTCAATAGGGTGGGGGTGATTTCCCTGAGAATGTCTGAGGTCTGGTTGGAGTCAAGGGGATGGAGGTGATTTACCTGAGAACTTCTGAGGTCTGGTTGGACTCAAGGGGTAAGGGGTTGGGGTGGTTTACCTGAGAACGTCTGAGGTCTGGTTGGAGTCAAGGGGATGGAGGTGATTTACCTGAGAACATCTGAGATCTGGTTGGACTCAAGGGGTTGGGTGTTGGGGTGGTTTATCTGAGAACATCTGAGATCTGGTTGGACTCAAGGGGTTGGGTGTTTGGGTGGTTTACCTGAGAACGTCTGAGGTCTGGTTGGAATCCAGGGGGTGGGAGTGTTTGCTATGCAGCAGTTCATCTGATTGCACTGAAGACACATGGAGGTGCAAAGAGGCCTGAGGGAGGAGCACAGGTAAAGTGAGGGAGTGAGTGGGTTGTGTTAATGGTGTTATTATTAACTATTTGTTGTATTGCTGTAAATAATCCCAGAGCTGTGACAGAAGTAATTGGGCACTGATCATAGCAGCAGCCAGGCTGCTACAGAACAGTCAGACAGTATAAGGACCTGTCTTCAGAAAGATTTTATGTAGTTCAAGTTTTTGGTTCTTGATCTGTTTCTACATACACTACTGAAAACATTACTGAACGTTTAATCATCACAGCATAAGACCGAGTCAGTTAAATCTCTGGGAAATGGATATGTCCAATTAGGCATTTTTAATCAAGTTTAAATCAGTTGCAGCCGCTTTCGTCCAAATGAAAGTATATCTACAATATATATGAAAGAACACATCTTTAGAGTTTACATCAGTAGAAAATTCTCCAGTCCGGATCAAACATTAAACATGTTTGAAAAGATCAGAGACCGGTACCTTGAGGAAGAGTGGACACTGGTTCTGAGCCTGCGGACAAGCTGACCAGAACCAGTCTGGAAGTGGGCCGGCTTTAACCGTGGAGACGAAGTAGCCAAGAGCCAGAGGCTGCTGCAGGAGATTAGGAACCTCCTCGTGAGACTCCCTACGGTCTGTACTCTGGCCCTGAAAGAAAAACAGATTCTACCATCAGACTAACTGTTTATCTCATATATAGAAGGACCGGAGATCAACCACTCACCTTACTGCCATCACCTACATGGTGGTAATGAGATCCAGGGGAGTGTACTGGTGAAGTGTTGGGCGAGATGTTTATGATGTCTGGGTCCACCAACTCGTTCTCCTGGTCCAGCAGGTCAATGATTCCCATGGCATCAGAACCGTCTGAAGAGAGGAGTAGAACTCGTCAAAACGAGCAAGTGGTTCCCTGTTTGTAGTTTATTTGAAATGATTCATTCTCTGGAAAACATCTAAAACTTTCCTATGTATGATCTTCAAACTAAATTTAAAATTAAACAACCAAATTAAGCACAAAATACCTGACTCAAACAATAATTGTATTTCTTTGTGCTATACTGAAAGAAACATGAACTCTGCTCTCTATCAGAAATTCTGGAGGAAAATGTCAGCTCATCCCTCTGTGAGGTAATGCAGTGAGACAATGATCCAAAACAGAAGGAGAAACAAACATTTCCCGGGGCTTGTCGCTGTGGCAGCAGGCTAAGAAGGGATTTCCAGATAGTAAACCACTTTCAAGTTCATCCTGAAGGATCCCAAGGCGTTCCCAGGCCGGATTGAGAAATATAGTCCCTCCATGGAATTCTGGGTCTACATCGGGTTCTCCTCCCTGTTGGACGTGCCTGAAAAACCTCATAAGGGAGGCATCCTTGGGGCAACGTAGTTACATACCCGAATTGGCGCGTTTGGACGCTAGGTAGCAGCGGCTCTACACCGAGCTCCGTTCGGATGTCTGGGCACTATACCCTATCTCTAAGGCTAAGCCCGGCCGCCCTACAAAGGAAGCTAATTTCAGCCGCTTGTATCCTTGACCTCATTCTTCTGTTACTACCCAGAGCTCATGAAAAATAAGAGAGGGTTGGAACATAGATGGACCGGTAAATTGAGAACTTTGCCTTTGACTCATCTCTTTCTTCACCACAACAGACCAATACAACGCCCGCATTACTTCATCTGCAAACAGCCGAGATGCAAATCTAAGCTCGCCAAACTGGAAACACTCCTCACCGTAACTGCGCCTTGAGATCCTGTCCATGAATATCAAGAAAAGAATCGGAGACAACGGATAAACATTCAATGAAAACGTGTCTGACTTTCTGCCGAGCATACGGAAACAACTTCACTTTGGTTAAATAGAGACCGGATGGCCCATAGTAATGGCCACAGTGTCCCATATTACTGCAGTATCCCCCACAGGACACGGTCATAAGCCTTCTCCAAATCCACAAAACACATGTAGACTGGACTGGCAAATTCCCATGACACTGCAAGCAAGCCTCCAGGAGTAAAAAGTTGGTCCACTGTTCCACGATCAGGACGGAATTCGCAATGTTCCTCCCAAAACGGCTGTTTGACAATCGGTCAGAGCCTCCTTTACAGAACCCTGGAGTAAACCTTCCCAGAAAGACTGAGAAGTGTGATTCCCCTATAATTGGAACAAACTCTCCACTCCCTCTTTTTTTAAACAAGCGGGACCACCAACCCATTCTGCTACTCCACAGGCACTGTTCCATGCTGCCAAGCCTAATTTAATAGGCGTATGAACCATGCAACCCAACAATTTCCAAAGCCTTCAGAATATCATAGTAAATCTCCTCCACCTCTCGCACCTTGCCATTGGGCAGCCTCTTACCTACCTCAGTGACCTCTGTCAGGGAAATGGATGGGACTTCCGCCAAGTCCTCTAACCCGCTTCCACTATAGAGGTGTGGCATCCGGGTTCAGAAGTTCTTCAAAGGGTTCTTTACATTGCCTGACGATATTCTCAGTACGGGTCAGCCGTTCTCCTGTCTGGCTGTACATAGTCTGAGCCAAGCATCGCTTTCCCTTTTTGAGTCGTCGGATGGTTTGCCAGTACTTCTTTTGGGTCAATGGAAAGTCATTCTCCGTAGGTGTGGTTCCTTCCTTAAGTAGAACGCTGGACTAACCAAGTCCAAACAGCCTCCTTTTTTATTTTAACGGCTTCCTTCACTGCTGGTGTCCAACGTGTTATCATGTTGGAGACAGAAAAGGCACCAATAACCTTTTGGCCACAGCTGCAACCACCCGCCTCCACAATGGAGGACTTGAACAGGGCCCACTCGGATTCGATGTCCCAACCTCACCCGGAATATGTTGGAAGTTTCTGTGGAGGTTTGAGTTGAAGACCTGGCCGACAGTGGATTCTAATAAACATTCCCAGTCACCCCAACAACATGTCTGGGTTTACCAGGTCTGTCCTTCAGCCTCCCACGCCATCGGATTCAGCTCATCACCAGGATGTGATCAGTGGACAGCTCTACTCCTATCTTACCCAAGTATCCAAGACATACGGCGGCCGATGATTCAACCACAAAGTCGATCATAGATCTTTGCCTTAAGTGGCCTAGTACCAAGTACACTTATGATCCGTATTATACTCGAACATGGTGTTTGTTATGGACAGTCCATGACTTGCACAGAAGTCCAAAAACAAAGCACCAGAGACTCCAAGAAGGCTGGATACTCTGAACTACCGTTTGGTGCGTAGGCACAGACAAGACTGAGAGCCTTCCCTCCTGCAACCTTCAGTTTTATGGAGGCGACCCTCTCGTTCTCTGGGGAAAACTCCCACACAGAGGCACTAAGACGGGGACTTGTGAGCATTCCCACACCCGCTCGATGCATCTCCATGGGAAGCTCTGGAAAAGGATTTAGTCCGGTCCCTCTGCAGAATTTTGGTTCCGGAACCAATGCTGTGGGTAGAGGAGAGCCCAATTAAATCTAACTGGTACTGCTCTATCTCCTGCACAAGTGCTGGTTCTTTCCCAGCCCTCTGGCCGGTGACGTTCCACGTGCCTAAAACCAATCAACTATGCCAGGGGTTAGCCGCCCCGTGTTCTCCATTGCCTTCGGCCCGTACAGCTTTGTAACCCGGCCACTACACCCATCCCTTCAGGTGATGAGCCTACAGGGTGGTGACTCCATGAAATTTGTTTTGATCGACCCAATAAAGCTCCATGGAAAAAGGCCTGGCCAACAGATGCTCGCTAATTAGCTCCCATCCCAGTCTGGCTCCAGTATGGTGCCCTGATCTCCCTAGTCTGGGCGAGGTATAACAAACTCTTTAGAGCTTATTCAACACTAAAACAATGACATATTTCAAACACTATGACTTTGAAGAATTTCAAACACTAACTAAGTGAAATATTTCAAACACTAACACTGAACCTTTTCAGAAACAAACATTGCAATTATTTACCAAAAAACCCCACTTTGACCAATTTTAAACATAAACACTTACACTGAGAGACACAAACACAATGAAACTTTTCAAACACTAACACTTTGAACTATTTTAAACACAAACACTGTGAAACAGTAGCACATTAAAGTTCTGTTATTCACTGTATGTTCTTACACCTTGTTCTTACAGGGTGATTAATAAGTGAAAAATGCAGTGAAAACAATAACATGAAACCAAGCTATCAGGAGCTGCATCATCAGGCTGCCACTTGCACACCACCATCTTGGAATCTATAGGAATTGATTTGTTATTTTGAAACAAACATCAAAGATGTTTTACAACAAGCAGGTACTCAAAGAACAGACAAGCTTCTCTTCATGATGGAGATCCTTACTGGTTAGAGTAATTGCAAAGAACAGGTGAGGCAGAGAGAAACAGGGAGGGAGAGGAGAGCAAGGAGATCATTCAGAGAAAGTACACAGAGAGAACGAGAGAAACATAGAGAAATGAGAAAGAGCGGAAGTAGAGAGACATGAGAAAGAGCGGAAGTAGAGAGACAAGAGATAGAGAGATAGAAGGATTGGATTGTGAGGGCAGCAAGACATAGAGGGGAGAAAGGACGGGCAGAGAGATGAAGGAAGTGGAGGAGAGAGAAAGAGAAAAACTGATGATAGACTGACTTTTTACACAACTTTATTCAGTGAACATAGAACTTCAACAATATAAGAGAGAGAGGTTGAGAACATTGAGTGTAAACAATAGCACGAGAGACAGAAAGGCAGACATTTTAAAATGTGGATGTGAGGTGGATGAGCGCTGCTGACCAGTGGTGGCGTTGAGAATGTCGATGTTGGTGTCGATGTTAGTGTAGTTTGCGCTGGCAACTTGGACGAAGGCAGAGGTGGGGAAGACCAAGATATGGGTGCAGGAGGTGTCCTGTGGTGTGCTCAACTGGGACGTCTGCATGTTGAGGGTGGTGCTGCGGCCAAACACGGAGCCCGTCGACACGGAGTCTGAGGGGAGTCACAGAGAGTGAAAGACTGAATTAGATCACATCTCGGAGAAACAACACTCCTGTTGAGAATAAACCCATTGATAAACTCTCCATCACGAGTTCCGAGGCATCAATAGGCATCTGAGAGGTGGAGCTATAGGATGGAATCGTTCGTCATCTACGCCATCAATCTAATCTGGTGGCGGGGAATTGTGAGCCGCTGCTGCCATCCATAACAGACCTCAGTACCGCCTTTGTTGCTGCAACAACAGATACATTTATTTACAGTCTTTGTCATGTGGACACACTGTACCTGGCATGATGATGAAGGATCCCTGGGCCTCCATGGCAACCAAGCACACGCTGAGGATGCTGGGAGTATCTGAGGCAGAGATGCCACACATCCGGCACATTTCTTTCAGACGCCGGCTGAGTGACTGGAGGTTCCTCCTGCTCAGCAGAATACTCCAGTCTGCAGCACCAGGGTGGATCAATATTAGACACACTCCAATGACACGTACCCACAGCATGCTAACACAACCTTTCACCTTTAAGCTCGCCGTGTCCTATCCTTCCCAGTCGGCCAATCACCACCCTCCAGGGGACTGACGTCATCTGCACCAGACCCAAGCACCAATCCCACATCTTCTGCAGGCCGAAGCGCCGGACCGAGCCCTTTTTCCTCCGCGCCCTGCAAAACATCCATACGCAGGTCAAAAAAAATTATAGAAGGTTTTCCAAACAGATATGACAAAAAGTGTAAATTAATAGTGTAAAATAATAATAACAAGTGGTTTAAGTGTTTATGGCTGATTTATAATTAATTGTGTAATTTGAAAGCTAGCTGATCAAAATGAAAGCAAAACTAGAATAAATCAGGTTTTATATGAAGTAGACCCATGTTTAGAATGGAGACTACTTTAAAACAACTCTAGTCATTAGACAGAGTTTTAGTCTTTTCTGCAGCGTCCAGTTCCTGGATACTGACAGGACAGAATTTACCAGATAAACATGTGATGAGTAGACCTAGGAAAAGAAACTTTGTTCCAAATGAGAACAGAGTCCAAAATGCCAAAAACCAGGTACCTGCAACAAAAAACAGCAGTATATATCTTTAAAGCGATGGTCAGGTGAATAAAAACCTTAAATTAATCAAATGAATTACATTTTTCCTCATTCAACCATATCTTTGTAAAAACAGGGTAAGAAGAAGGGGTGGATGATCCATTTTTATTGTATGTTTTCAGTAAATTATAGTTAATAAATATTTAACAGACATTTACATTATATAAACATTAGACTTTTTCTATCAAACATTTTGGAATCAAAGCAGCCATTTAATGAAATTTCATACCAGTTCTGGAGGGCATGGGTTACAGCGTGTCCCTGTGATGTCATAAACATTATATTGCTGGTAGATTTTTAAGCGGGCAGATATCCTCCTACCTGTTGGGGACGTCTATGTTGATGATGCAGGTCTCCAGGAGTTCCCCATACAGGTCTGTGCACGTGGCCAGGAGCCACCGCTGGTCCTGAGACAGACAGTACCCAACAAACAACACGTTGTATTTCTGTGATGCTTCCCCAAACGTCTCCCCGAGCTCTGTCTGCTTGTCTTTGACCGGTGCAAGAATGAAGGGAGGCGTGTAGAGACGCAGACACTCTGGCCTCTGCAGAAGGAGAAGTGAAGATGTGGGAATAAACAATTTACACACAACTTAAAAACTGGACATGCATACATAGTGATTGGCCGGTGGATTCCCTCAAGTATCGCCACCTTTCACATTCGCTGCTCGACCAAATCCCAAATCTCTGCCAGCCTGCAAAAGGTTTGCCAGAGTTTTAATAAGGAAAAGGAGCATCATCCTCAAAGAAGTCGTGTCAATTGGGTCCTGATCTGAAGCGCCTTTGTCTGAACTCGGACTCAACATCCCATTACGGAGGAGTGAAGGAGCGAGTCAAGCCGGTAATGGAAGAAAACCCTAATAGTTAGCACTAAGAACTCCTTATCTACTCTGTCCTCCGAGGAGGACTCACTAGAGCTGTGGTAAAAGTCCGGCTCAGATCAGTTCAGTCTGGTGTCTGAGAGAAGAAGGAATGCTGCTGCTGCGTGTCAGCCTCTATTGATGAGGACGGGACTAGCATGTTGATGCTGACACAAAGCTACTGATATATAGAGGACAGTTTCTTTGCAAGTTGGATATACCTCCGGAATCCTGAGCGCTGTGTCGATGGCCAAGCCTGGGCCGAAGCCCGTCAGCGACTTGACATTGGTGGAGGTGGGCAGCGGCCGTCTGCACTGAGCGAACACAGAGAAGGCCAGAGACTTGAGGTGCTGGGCGTAGATATGGCGTTCCTCACCTCGTACGGGCTGAAGTAGGTACTGGCAGGGGACGATCTGAGGTAGAAATGATGATGATGTGTTAGACATGCATCGTCCCCTAAAAATACTACCTTTCATTTAATGTAAGGTCTTATTTTTGTCGTATATATATATATATATATATATATATATATACTATACACGTATATACTATCTTTTGTAGTTTTCCTCATCTTACACAGTAATCATGAACATTTAAGGACATGTCAGCTATGAATCCTCTAAGTGTAATCTGTTATCCTTTAAGGACCCACCGACTGACTATGGATTCACAGTTCCTGTATTTTCTGGTGAGCAGCTACCTTCAGAACCACCAGCATTAAAGATGTGGCTCTCCTGGGAGCCTGACTTGCCTGAACAGATACAGAATTGCGAATGTGCGTGGGCAGGAACTGAAGCATCTCAAGGTAGCAGCGGAGCAGACCCAGGGTCCAAACACTGGAGTGGACCGGCACTGGACCCGAGCCACCGTCGGCGTCCTCATAGCTGAAGGGATCCACAATGTAAACAACAATGGCAGGGGGATATGTGATGGCGTGGGACTCCCCATCTGTGGGCACGCCCACCTTCTCACGCTCCAAAGTGCTGCGGAGAGACGAGACACACAGCTGTCAAACCTATTCAGCATTGGTGCGGGTTTCAACAGCTCATATTAAGTATTCTTAAGACCTTTCTGAAATTCAATTAAATAACATATTTGCAAAATGTACCCCAGATATGAAGGAATTATGGGATGGAAGTTACTCGCAAAGGAAATCAATTTACTTTCAGAGCTGCGTGTACACAATAAAACATTGTAAGTTAAAAAACTGTTCTGAGATTCAATTGTAGCAATTAAATGAGCATGGTTGAATTAGTATTAAATAATATTCAACAAATATAAGATCTCATACATAATACCGCCACATATTTTTTGAAAACTATTTAGGGCCTAAAATCAATATTATGACACATCAGACTTTTCAAGACTGCTATGTTCTTCTTGGTTCAATTCTTAGTTTCCTCTCTTTATCTCCGCAAAAATGTGTTAAAAGAATGAAAATCCATATCTTGTCATTATAAGTGGTGTGTTTTTCCTCGAAAATTATATTTTGCCCATATTTTAATTTGTTAAACAATGTAGAATCAAATTTTCTCTTCATGGTGATTATCTGTGTGTCTGAACTACCTTTCAGGGGGCTCTGTGTGCCCCCCCTGGTTTTTGGCGCTGTCCCCTGAGGTTCCAGTGTTCTGGGTACCAGCCTGCTGCCTCAGCGGCCCAATCTGGGGGGCTACTCCCTGGCTGCTCATGCTCCCAAATGGGGGAAAGGAGGAGGCCTTTGCTGATGACATCCCGCTGGACGACGTGACCAGGCTGTTGGATGATGCAGACCCACCATGGCTAGCGGAAACAGAGGAGGCCGCTGCGATGGATGAACCCTGCTGACTTGCTGTGCAGGAGGTGGAGCTAGACTGTTGTGTGGATGATGATTGGCTGGACGCGGATGGGGGACTGGGCTGAGTGAGGAGGGAACTGTCCAATGGCTGTGAAGCGAGGTATGGAGCTAAAGGGCAGAAAGACACCATGTGATGATTAATAAGGTCAAGTAATTTTTAGAAAATGAAGAAATAGTAAAAAAAAAGTTTTGTTTTTATTATGAGGTAACAATAAAATTAAAATTAAATAAGATGTCTTAAGCAGCAAAGTCATGTTGCAGCAAATTGCTCCCTGCCCGCACTGAGCAGAGACACCGAAGTGGAAGAAGCATGAGAATGAGGACAAACAAACGGTTCAAGAGCATTTGAGAGATACTGAGATATTTGTTGGAGCTTTCGGTAAATTTAATGGAGGAATCTGTATGAAATTGTCTTCACTAGAGTGATCTAATTGAATCTACTAATAATGATGTCTACCTAGTGTACTGCTGTGCTTTGGCAGAGGTTATATTTTATTTGATAAGGGCTACCAGCCAGGCCCCTCTCTCCTGACATTTAAGATAACTCAGTTAAGTTTAGTCTGTTTGTGTTTTTTTATCTCTGCCTACGAGGTTATTTCTTTACTTTAATTTCTCTGTTTGTTTGTCTGCTGACAAGACTAGGGACAAATGAGTGGACGGTTTGCTTGCTATTTGAGTCAGCTGTAAGTTTTGGCATATCCTAGAGATGATAACATTTTTGTGATGATAAAGTCTTGACTTAACGACGTGATGTAACAAAGTTTTTCTTAATCATTGCGACCTAGGGCAATTTGGAGTTTTTTTTGCGATAAAATAAATTAACCCTTAGAGAGATCCATATCTTTTTGTCATTATTAGATGTGTCATTATAAGTTGTTTGTTTTTCCTCATATCATTTGTCCTATTGACGGTCTTGCAACATTTAAAAAAATAAATAAATAAAAAAGCCAGTTCCATCTCGTTGTGTGTCTGTTTTTGTTTGATGTCGATAGACAAATGTAAATTGGAGATGTGGCAATGTTCAAGTTCACCCTTTTCGTGCTGATGACAGCTGGGATTATTATATCTTCATTCATTTTAATCATATGAAGAAACGGGAAAGAAAATGCAGAATGTGCCGATGAGGGACTGTAAGCTGAATTACCCTGAGTGCAGGGTGCAAGAGAATGAGGAAACCAGGTTCTTACTTTAGAGCAGGTTTAATGACCTTACTGTGAATCTTACCGCGGGATTGAGCGTACTGCTCCTTTGGACGAGGACAAGCTACTGCCCTCTCTCTCTATCTCCAACGGAATGACATTTATGTGGAAGTCAGTTGAACACAGAATTGTCAGAGCAGAGGTGGTACGTACCGAGGTTGTGGCGGCACACTTGTGCATAGAGTTTGAGCTTAGTGAAGGCATCGATGTTGCCACTGGTGGCCTTGAGGAACCAGTCACTGACTGGCTGATCCACAAGGTTCTTGGCTCCTTTCCCACCAACTAGGACGATCCCATCGGGGTAGACTTTGGAAATGGGCCGATGTTGGCCGAGTCGACACGACTGTGGAAAAAGATTACGGCATTAGGATTGTATCTGCATTTATTTTCATGGATCACGTGAAAGACTAGATATTTCCAATGATTCCATCTGGATCTCTGTCTTGGATAATTCTTTTATCTGCATAAATAAATGACAAACTAATCTGTGTTTGATGAGGACCCGTCTACCTCATAGACGGCGGTGAGGTCTCGGAAGAAGGTCTTGGCTCCACTGAGAAGGGCCTCGTTGTCAGGACAAACCACCAGGTACCCGATGTCCCGCTGGGAGCCAAAGGGATCCAGTAACAGCTTCTCCCAGTAAGGCAGACCGAATGGTGACAGCACCACAAAGTCGTATTCATAACCCACCAGGAAGGTTGGGATGGGCAGAGGCTCTGGGGACTCGTCTGTGCCTGTGGGAGTGGAGTCAGGAGGGGGAAGAAAATATCAGTGAGGAGGTGTTAACAGGAAGGATATCAGCTGTTCTGGTCGTCACTCTGACGGGTTCCTAATATCTGAGTTTAAAACACCTGAACAGGTGGGCAGCTAAGCATCCGCTCTGACCTGTGGATAAACGGCCCCAGTTTGTCCTAGGTCTCACCGTAAGAGCCCCGTCCAGCCATCTTGTGGAACTGTTGCCAGGTGAGTGGCCCCTGGAAGCCCCACGACCTGACGGTCCTCTTCTTCTGGATGGCGTCCTGGAGCAGAGGCTGGAGGGAGGTCAGCACACGCAATACGTCCTGAGAGCACAGTGTGCTCACATCCACGGCTGCAGAGCAGAGGAAACCGTTAGAAAGTCTCATTAACTGTCTCACAGTGTAAAGAAGTAGACCGTATGTAAGGTTTACAAATATTGTATATTCAAAACCAAAACAACATCAAAAAAGAGATAATTTTCAAGTTGAAACCTATAACTTCATCTGTGCATTTAATAGGGTTTCTGATAATATAGTTTACATATGATATTAAAGTTAAATAAACTAAATAACTTTAATGAACTTTGTCAACATAAGATTCAAAATATAAGTGCACCTGATCAAAAACAAGAAAACAAAATTTGTAAACAGATGGACCCCTATAAATACCTTATATTCCAGCAAGATTTTGCTTTCAGTGATTATTTGCGATACATTGGAACAACTTTTGAATGTAATAATAATGGTTTCAGAGTATGACATAATCTTGGTGCAAACTGGAGGTGCCACCTGTTGACCTGCTGACCTCGGCCAGACGATACAGGAAGTACTCAAACCTCAGTCACCAGACTCAACTACAATTTACACACATGTAATAAATAATAATAATACATTTAATTTATAATGCAGTTTACATTTGGATCAAATCTCAAAGTGCTACAAAGTAAAAGCAGATAAAAGAATCAATAAAAGAATAAAAGAATAACTAGGCGGTGTAGGAGTATCCCATGGTCCACTGTGTCGAAAGCAGCAGACAAATCAAGGAGAATCAGGAGGGAAGGTGAACCAGCATCTGCTGACATCCGTAAGTCATTTGTGACTCTAAGCAGAGCTGTTTCTGTGCTGTGGGCGGAGCGGAAACTAGACAGAAAGGTTTCAAAGAGGTTGTTGTATTTGAGGTGGTCCTGGAGGTGGGCAGCAACTACTTTTTCCAGAACTTTGGAGAGGAATGGGAGTTTGGAAATGGGCCT